>CM066257.1:742184-794684 GCA_033675135.1 Frankliniella intonsa | reverse complement strand
CTGTACTACATGGTGAAAATGCAGATCAGATCAGGTAAGAGGACACACTGTTAAAAATTCACTGTAATTTTACGACTCAGTATTGTACGGCATTTGTGGGAAAATTACGACTCCACCTGTAAAACAAGATTATGGTTCAGTAGTCGTACTTTTACGATTCATGATATCTTGTAAAAATATAGCTGACCCGTAAAGCTTCAATACAACTGAAATGTTGAAATATGCATTGACCGTCTCAATGGCTTTACGACTAAAATTGTAATTTTACAACCTTGTTGTAAAAGCAGTTTACGACACCTGTCGCCTCAAAAATTAGCTAATGATTTGTCGTAAAAGTACACTAATTTTTTTAACAGTGCAGGCCACTAGTTACACAAAAGAAATTTATTTGAAGGACAAAAAAATGCAGTGGAGACACAAGTGTGTGAATGTCGCACACCTGTCGGTGTTTGAATTTACATTCTTACAATGGCACGAGGAAAGATGTTACTTTCTTCCTATGATTTTCGCGAAGCTCAATTGACGGGGACAAGTGTGCGAAGGGAAATTCACACACCAACACACGAGGGGGTTTTCACTCGCGTAATACCATGTACGCGGTGTCACGTAATACCGGAGTAATACCACCGAAATCTCACCGTAATACCACTGTAATACCACTGTAATACCACTGTAATACCGCGTAATACAGTGTAATACTACGTAATACTGGAAATTAAGGTGCGTAATACCACGTTATGGCGTAATACCGTGTACACGAAGAAACCGAGTGCCACCCCCCTCGCCAACACACTTGGGTTTCCAGAGATATTAATATTAGTTATCTTTGAAAGGCACAATGATTATGCCAGCGATACCTCTCAGCACCACTTCAGACTCCGCATCGCTTTTCTTTTTTTAGAAATTTAAGAACAATTTTTAAAATTGATTTTCAAAATAGTTGAAAGGTGTCACGATGAACTCAAGCCTGATTCTTGGATCATCCTTGTGAACCGCTTTCGTTTGTTTTCCAGACAACGTGTGCCTGAGGCCGTGGGCCTTCGAGCGCGTGCCCAATAGGATGATCCGCGGGCTGGACAGAGCCCTGATCTACACGTCCACAAAGGAGGCCTGCCTGGCGGCCTGTCTCAACGAGGTGAGCACACTGGAAAAAATATCTCTGTAAATTTACGACTTTTTTTTCGTAATTTGTGATTTACAAAGGGTGTTGTAAGTTTGGGATCGAAATCGTCAACTTACAAAAGCCTATAAAATTTGTGCTCGTTTAAGAATCACAAGTCGATACCAAGTAGTGTCCTTAAAATTTTGTAATTTTACAATTTGATATCGTAACTTTACGACATTTCTTATGGAAAATTTTCCCGTAACTCTTACAAACATTTCTCACAGTGGCACGCTAGTGTAAGGGATGATAACAATCCAAAGTGTTCAACTGCCACACAGGTTGAACACTTTTAGATGCTTGGCTAGAAAGCCTGTGTATTTTATGCGGGCGATTCGGACCCCTGGGATACATCTTTGTAAAGGGGCTACTGGAAAATTTTCCATGAGTTACGGTAATCGTAAAATTACGAGATTGTGATGACACTTCAACTTCAACTTCAACTTGGGTTATAACGACGGCAGTTCATTGTGAACTTGAGACACCTTTAACACACTTGGTATCGGTATCGACTTATCATTCATAAACGGGCACAAAAAAAAAACTTCGTAAAATTACTTTACCGATCGCAAATCTACAACATCCGTTGTAAGTCACAAATTACGAGAAATTTTATCGCTATGTCTCGCCAACCGTTGCCCTGCAATGTACATTATCTCCGCGCTGCCTTTTGTCCACCGAAATGACCTTTCTGCCGGTGGCGTTTGAGTTCCCTCGGGACCATCGTCGGTATCGTCCCGTCCTCTTTGACGCAATGGAGTGCGACGCGGGAGGGAGGGAAGAGGGAGGAGGGAGGGAGAAAAGAGGGAAGAGGGAGGACGGAGGGAGGGAAGAGGGAGGACGGAGGGAAGGAGTATCACAGCCAACATTTCCCTGTGAATTTCCCGGCTGTCTCCGAAAAGATTCCCGGCTTTATGTGACGTATGCTCAAAACGGTTGTTGACAGTTTTGTTTTTATTTTACGAATTTTCTATTTTACATGTACTTTATGCCTGGCAGATAAAATTGAAGTCGGGCCCTGATTTCATCATCAGTTTGCTATCATTATATTTTCAAAAAAGTGTTGACTTGATAATGCAACGCATTCCCTAAAATGTTGCGGCGGGAAATAGCCGCGGAAAAGTGCTTTCCGGATCAAACGGCGGGGGAACTTCACTACGAAAAATTGTTTGCTGTGTACGGAGTGAGGAGGTAGGGCGAATACTGCCGCCGCATACAGCGCGCCGCCAACAAAAGACTCTGAGCTTTCCTAAACGCGGTGACAAAAGACCTGGACTCCGAGCAGCCCAGCCGGTACCGATCCCCCCCAGGATGGGTGCGCCGACCCCGCGCCTGTGGTCACCGTCACCGGGGGGCGGGGGCTGGAGGGAGAGGGGAGGGGTAATGTTGCCGAATCGCCAAGGGGTGTTGAAGAGGAAGGGGTAAAAGGACGTCAAGGAAACGAGAACACTTGGTCTCGCTTTTTATCCTTGTTATCATGTGCACTGGCAAACAAGTGTTGGGGATATCGCACACTTGTAAGGTGTGTGAATGTCGCACACTTGTAAGGTGTGTGATTGTCGCACACTTGTAAGGTGTGTGAATGTCGCACACTTGTAAGGTGTGTGAATGTCGCACACTTGTAAGGTGTGTGAATGTCGCACACTTGTAGGTGTGTGAATGTCGCACACTTGTAGGTGTGTGAATGTCACACACTTCGAGCTGTGTGAATGTCACACACTTCGAGCTGTGTGAATGTCACACACTTCAAGCTGTGTGAATGTCACACACTTGTAGATGTGTGAATCTTACTACTGTACGACTTTGTTAAGTGCACGAATTGAAACTCACACTCTTACAAGCGAGGCTCACAAGCATGCCGCATTCACACACTTGGGTTTCCTTCCGGTGTGCGCTAACTTGCGTTGCTCTTTTATTTTTAGCACCGTTTCGAGTGCCGCTCGGTGGAGTACAACTACGTGACGCTGCGCTGCCACCTGAGCGACGCGGACCGCCGCAGCACCGGCCAGTACATCCAGATGGTGGAGGCCCAGGGCGTCGACTATTTCGAGAACCTCTGTCTCAAAGGTAAGAAAAATAAAATATATTTTATCACGCTGCAGTAAAGCCTGTACGGCCTCCTTTAAAAGAAAGCAAAAGTTTTGCAAAAAAAAAATCGAGATATTGAAACATTTTTTAAAGATATGTAGCCCACTTTTTTTTTGCCTGTCACTTTTTTTGTCAAATTGAATGAAAACTATAGTCCGTCCGAAATATGTGGTTCGTTTTCTACGACAGTTTAACTGTAGTTTTCTATGCTTAAGAAGTAGTATATTTTATGCCCGTGTTTTCATCAACGTAGACGCAACATGATCGTGGTCAGAACGAGAGTTTTCTTTTTGACGTCCCCCCCCCCTCCCCCTCCTTGCCCTTCTCCTCCCGCGCGGAAGCTGTGCGCGGACCCTGTGCGAAGGGTCTGCAGCGGCTGATCCCGTTAAGGCCCCCCCCCCCCCCTCCTCCGCCCCAGGTCCGGTTATCTGTCTAGGTTTGCAAGAGGCCAGGGCTCCCCTCCGTGTGTCCCGGTCATGCTTGGAGACGCACCGGGGCTTCAAATCTCTGTACTTCCATCTGTGTGCCCCCCCCCCCTTGCACCAACTCGGCCACTGCCCCCCCCCCAACCCCGAATCCCCACTCCCTTTCCCCGTGGACGCCGCTTGTTGAAATTGCGGCATTACTAGAAGTTACGCGCGCGCCCTGCGCGAATCGGCTCAGCCTCCGGAACACCTAAAGCCAGGACGCGCTTAAGGCTTAAGCACCGGTAGAAGTTTACTGGTGCTGCTGCTTCTCTCAAAGTATGAAAATTAAAAAATAAAAAATATAGAAGATAACTAATGTCTGTGCGGTTGGCGAGCTGGTTGGTGCGCTGAGCTAGCCTAGCCGGGTCATGCAGTGCAGTGCCGTGCCGCCGGCCAGGCCAGGCCGTTAAAAATTATTACGTTTGCATTCTTGCTTGCTCCGGTCTGCCGCTGGTTTGGTCTGAGCGGATAAAACTGGGCGGAAAAGGGGAGAAGAGGAAACAGGGGTTCTACCAAAAAAAAAAACAAAAAAAAAACAGGGCGGAAGAGCGAGGAGAGAAAAACTGGACGGACTGACTTGGGACTCGTGACGGCAGGCGAGGCATGTCGTTGTCGTGTGTCCGGCGGGGCGGGGCGGGGCAGGGCGGGGCCGGGCGCGGCGCGGCGCGGCGGCGGCCGACTGAAAATACCAACCGTCAAACTCAATTACGGAGGGCGGTGTGTTGTGTTTATTATTTCACTTTACTGTAGGAATTATACCTCCCATTGCGCAGTGCACTTAGAAAGACCATATCTGTGAGTGTACGAAATTATGACGTAGTTGAAACTAGAGAAGTTTTCGTTCTATAATAAAGAAAAGAAAGTTCTGTGGCTCAACAAAATTTCTTTAAGTTGTAAAGAGTAAAATTTAATCGCATGACTGAACTATCAATAGTTTTTTTAAATAATGTTATTTAAGATCTGTAGCTGTCTACGCTCATAAGTTTCATTTTTTTTTCATCCGAAATGGAATGAAAAGGTTGATCAAGGGTGTTAAAAAACGTGGATCTGTTGCCGTTTTATTTTCACGAGCCTTGATGTGTGTGTGTGTTCGTGTGTCTCGCAGCGAACAAGGCGTGCAAGGGCAGCAGGGTCTTCTCCCAGCCGCGCATCGGGGTGGCCGCGGACAAGGTGGCGCAGTACGCCAGTCTGCACTACTACGTGGACAAGGAGCTGCAGGTAAGAGAGAGAGAGAGAGAGAGAGAGAGAGAGAGAGAGAGAGAGAGAGAGAGAGAGAGAGAGAGAGAGAGAGCCAGCTTCGACAAGAAAAAAAATATATCTTTGCATATGCACAATTTTTTCGTGAATCACTTTGCTTAACCCTGTCCCGTTTGTGTATGATTATGCACAATGTGCATCTGTTAAACTGTTAAACCGAATCGTCATGTGACGATAAATATTGCCACGAATATTTCGTCACAAGAGCAAAGATAAAACAGTCGTCACATTACATACATCTCGTCACACTGTGACGAACTTGTCATTCAACATTTATCTCACCCCTTTTGTGACGAACCTTTCAAGAGTAAAATTTAGCTCTGGTTTGTCGTAATGTGACGACTTAAAATTTTTCAGCGCATAAAATTCTGTGCATAAACTATGGTTTTAAAAAATTGTGCATAATACACTGTGAAAAATAACTTTGAAGAGTTTCGATAAATTTTGTAAATTTCGGTTTACTAAATATGTTGTAAATTTGCGACGGACTTTTTTTGCTCGTGAGTGAACTTTAAGCCGACATGTCGTGCTTGTAATTTTACGATTTTCAATTGTAATTTTACAACTGCACTCCGTGGAAAATTTTCCCGTAAACCTACGACAATTTTTCACAGTGTAATGCCAAAATCGTGCATGAGGGCTCAGTGTGCCTATAACTGATCCCGGCCGGGCTGCCCTGCCCTGTCCCATCTGCAGGTGGCGAGTGAGGCGGCCTGCCAGCTGGCCTGCGAGGTGGAGAACGAGTTCCTCTGCCGCTCCTTCCTGTTCCGAGGCCCGCCGCAGGGCGCGGCCTACAACTGCCAGCTGTTCCACCTGGACCACAAGACGCTGCCGGACGGGCCCTCGACCTACCTCAACGCGGACCGGCCCCTCATCGACGACGGCGAGCGCATCGGCAACTACATGGAGAACTACTGCGAGAGTGAGTCCAGACTAACTTCAACGCCCACAAATTTTACCTCTCAAAGTTGTTAAAACAAAAAGATTTTGCCTCATTTTTTTTTTGTTTTTAATGTCACGAAATATCAACTCAACTGTCATCGTCACAAATTTCTGCCAAAATTTGAAAAATTTAAAATTTAAACCTTATTCCCAAATGTCATGTAAATCTTGCATTAATTTCACGACGCAATATTTTACTGCACTTTATTCATGCCACGAGAAGGCGACACAAACCCAGGTCAAAATGATGTCAAAATGAGTACATTTTGAGATTCATAGTCAAAATTATACTCTTGCGAGGTAGCCAGATTAAACTCATTCTGAAGTCGTCGAAATGGGGTCCTGTGACGTTTCCTCGACTGTCGTGCTCTATACCTGGTGGGAAGTTTCAACCCGATGTCACGTCTAAAACTTTGAATTTTTTTATTTGTACAGAGACCAGCGCGACCATGGACCAACTGCCGGTCGTGTTCGACACAACCGAGGACCCCAACACCAACAACCTCACCCGTGCGGACGTCAACTGCGACAAGACCGGCACCTGCTACGACGGTCAGTCACTAAACGCACTTTATTTTTATGTAAAATTATCTACCGTGAATCCATCGGTCATACCCGTTAGTTCAACTTGCACTGTGAAAAGTATAGTCGTGAGGGTTACGGAAAAAATTTCCATGACAAATGTCGTAAAGTTACGACTTCGAGTTGTATAGTTACGAATATTTTCTGACATCATATGTCGACTTAGTTTTCTTCAACGGGCAAGAATTTGCTCTAGTAAATTTACAAATGCGATCTTAAATTTACGTCTCCGCGTCGTAATCCGAAATTATGAAAAAAGGTCGTAAATTTACAAATATAGTTTTCACAGTGTGTTCGACTTTCATATTTTCCGAATACTTTCCTCCTCGCAATACGTGTAGGCCAAGTGCAATGTTGATCCTGCTGTTGCAGTGTCTGTCAACTGCAAGGACACCCGGATCGCCGTCCAGGTCCGCACCAACAAGCCGTTCAACGGGCGCATCTACGCCCTGGGCCGGTCCGAGACCTGCAACATCGACGTCATCAACAGCGACCTGTTCCGCCTCGACCTCACCATGTCCGGGCAGGACTGCAACACGCAGTCTGTGGTGAGTAGCGAGGTCGGGTCCCCTGCACCACTGGCACCACTGCACACGCATGCGCACTCTGAGCCGAGCATCGGGGTACAAATCGGGATTTTAGAGTACCAATCTCGTGAATTTTTCTAGTTTTTGTCAATCAATTTATCGGAATATTTTTTTCAACTTTTCGGATTAACTTTTCTGTGTTTTTTTTTAAATTCACTGATTTTTATTTTAACATTTCTAAACTTTCAAAAACTTTTCTGAAATTTTTTAAAACTTTTCTGAATTTTTTGAAACCTTTCTGAATTTTTTGAAACTTTTCTGAAATTTGTGAAACTTTTCTGAAGTTTTCGAAACTAATCTAAACTTGGTTATTTTATTTTTTGACAAACTTTCCTGAATGTTTTGAAACTTTTCTGAAGGTGTACTACAGAAATAGTGCCCCGAGTTACCCTCTCCCCAGGCCAAAATTTCCATGTATGGGAACCCCATGCGAGCATGCTCCCAAGGTTTCCCATGGAAAAATAACCCCACGGGATTTTTGGCCGCCGTGCCCATGGGGTCCTGGTCCCATGTCCATGGTGTTCCGGTCCCATTGATATTCCATGGTGAGAGGCTCTCATGTTGTCACATCATCCCATGATTCCAAAGTTGGTCAGCAAAAGGTTATAAAAACTTTACAGACGTAAGTGCGAGACGTGCGGTAGGGGTGTCTGAACCGAGGCGGAGCCAAATCTGTTGTCTATTCTTACCTAGCACCAGCCGTTTTCGAGTTACCAGAAAAATATGCTCCAATTTAGATAACATTAAAATGGCTCTACTTAAATTGTTTGTAGATGCTGCATACCAAATAGTAGATTGATATCTCAAGAGATACAGATTTTATAAGCGTACTGAGATTTCATGGGAAAATTTTCCTCCCATGGGGTATCATGACACCATCATAGAAGATGGAACGTTCATGGGAACTATTACCTCCATGGTGTTCCTTTTGCATGGGATTTGAAAAGCCTCATGGGGTTTCTATCCCATGGTAAATTTTTCCATGGGAGTAAATGGGCGTTTCCATGGGAAGAATACTATCCCATGGTGAACGTGAAGTCTGCCCATGGAGTAATTAGCCTTTTCCATGGAAAGTTACGGGTCCCATGAGGTTTAGCCCATGGAATCTCATGGGGTGGTCATGGAAATTTTGGCCTGGGCGGTGTCTCCTTCACCTGCTGCACGCTTCCAGGGTTCTGCATATGCGGTTCTACCCGCCGACTGACTCCTTTCATGTCTAGTAGACCTTCCGTCCACCCTCAACGGGGAAAGGAGGGGCAATCATTCTGTGCACCTCCGATGGTCTTTAAATAACTTTAATAATACCCCCCCAGAACATGTATGCTCAAGCTGGTTCTAAAAACCCCAACCACCACCTCCTTCCTTCTCTACACCCAGAAAAGCGTGTACTTGGATCATGCAAAATGTACTTGAATCGAGTGCAAAGTACTTGATGATTTCAAGTACCATGTTCTTGAGTATTTGAGCTCAAAACAACCCCAATTTGTTCTCAAATCGTTCCCTTTCGCGCTTGAATGGAACACATGTTCTTGGTTCAAGTTCAAATTGGGCTTGGATTGAGCGCCAAATTGTACTTGATATATTCAAGTACACGCTTTTCTGGGTGTAGTCTCACTAGACCTCCAGTGTTGCACGAAAAATAGGCAAAAATTGTCCAGGATACACCTGTATGGAGGGGATGGTATCGAAGCCTGCTCATCTGGCAAACTCTTCCCTCAGGCACAGGTGTATCGTGGGCAAGTTTTGCCTACTCATCTGACATGGACTCCCTGATCGCGCGGCCATAATATTTGATCGCGTAAATGAGACCGACTGCCGCGATAATCTCCCCCCCCCCCCCACTTGTCGTCTGCTGAACCGGACGTAATTCCTCTCCACCGCGCGTCTTATTTCACTTCCGGTTGCCTCGTCATTGTCTACACGACGACGCCGAAACAGTGTTGCCAGATAAGTAGGCAAAACTCCCACGAATACGAATACACCTGTGTGAGGCAGACAGGTATCTCCGCCTGCCTACTAGGCAAAAGATAGTCTCTCGTGTGGAGAGTTTGCCTAGTAGGCATTCGGAGATACCCGTCTGCCTCACACAGGTGTATTCGTGGGATTTTTGCCTACTTATCTGGCAACACTGCGCCGAAAGGCTGGAGCTCGGACGCGAGTAAAACGCCCTTTCGGTTCCACTTCTCCCTCTCCCCGGCCTCGTAGTAGTCTCCTCTCACAAACGCACAGGAAATCGGAACATCCTGTGGGGGCGCTGGCGCAGCATCAGAAGTGAAGAAGAACGACCGTAGTAAGAAAAGAGGAAACAAATAGGTTGGGGGGGGGGGGGGCGTAGAAAAACGCTTGTGCGGCCTAGGGTTGTCGACCCCCGCGCGCCCGGACCGCCCTGTAGGGTCGCTCTCGTTGGCTTCCGGTTGGTTGGTTGGTGATGACATCATTGACCTCGGTGGGGTCGGCTCGGCGGAGCACGGTAGCAGAGGAGAGGCGGCGCTGCGGCGCGGCGGGGCGGGCCAGCCGCCTCACACGCGAACCCACACGGTTGCCTATCCTCTCCATTGCAGGCGCCCGGGCGGCAGCGCGACGCGTGTGGGGTTATAAAAAAACCAAATTTAACACTGTGAAAAATATCTTCGTAAATTTAAAACACATTTTGTAATAACGATTTACAAAATATGTTGTAAATTTACGATCGACCATTCTTGCTCGTCAATGAATTCTAAGTCGATACAAAGTGCTTGTAATTTTACAATTTCAAGTTGTAATTTATCATGGAAAATTTTCCTGTAACGTCTACAAGTATTTTTCACAGTGAAACTGCTTTTCAATTGGTAGTGGTAGCCAACGTAGTCCTCGTCAGGCTCCGAAAAAAGAAAAATACGCTGAAGGTCGAAGTTAATTTATTATGACCTTCGTTGATGAAGTTCTCTGTAATTTCTCCACGAAGTTCGAATAAATTTTCATGAAAGTTCGGCTGAAGTTCACCGAAATTTCTCAAAGCCCGCGAAAATTCGTTTAGGTTTAACGAAGTTCTTTAATCCAAGTCACTAAACAGTACCCTGAAGTGGAAGCCTATTATTCCCCCTTGGTTCCTGCCCACTGTAAAATTTTAAGTCGTCACATTACGACAAAGTTCGTGCTAAATTTTACTTTTGAAAGGTTCGTCACATGACAAATGGTTCATCGCAGTGTGACGAAAGATTCATGTCATGTGACGAAATATTCATGTCATGTGACGAAATATTCATGTCAAGTGACGAAATGTATGTCATGTGACTACTGTTTCATCACAGGTCTTGTGACGAAATATTAATATTTCTCGTCACATTACGTGTCTAAATGATGCTCCTCGTTGGCCTTTCAGACTGGCGTCTACTCCAACACGGTCGTCCTGCAGCACCACAGCGTCGTCATGACCAAGGCCGACAAGATCTACAAGGTCAAGTGCACCTACGACATGTCCTCCAAGAACATCACCTTCGGCATGATGCCCATCAGGTAGGTTCAACCGGACCAACCCGTCCCGTGCGCTCACTAAATTTTTTTATTGTGTAGTACATTGCTTCGTTCGTAGGTCTGTGCGTATGCATAAAACTTTACGTACGAAATTCCTGCGTACCTATGTAGAAATTTTGCATATTTTTGTAACAATTCCTACATAAATCATTAAGAAATTTGACGTAAAACACTGTAAAAAATATCTTTGTAAATTTACGACTTTTTTTCGTAATGTTTGATTCACAAGCGGTGTTGTAACTTTACGATCGTAAATTTACGGGAGCCTATTTGTGCTCGTTTATATATCACAAGTCGATACCAAGAGTTCTTATAATTTTGTAATTTTACAATGTGAAATCGTAACTTCACTATTTATCTCATGGAAAATTTTCCCGTAACTCTTACAAACATTTCTCACAGTGAACCAGGCTATGCATGCGCATAGAGACCTACTTAAGCTATGTAGAAAAAAATAGTAGATAACATTTCCGTAAAAGTTCAGAATCAACTTGTGGTTCCGATATCGTTTTGACATGGTTTCCGCCGTCACTTTCCGTTTCGCCTTGCTCACACTAAACCCTTAAGCATCATGTTGTGCATAAGGGCTGCAGGAATACGTGCAACCATAGTTATGCACAAATATTAAGCATAAGTATGTTTGTTATGTGTACATTTGTGCATATGAATGCACAATTTCGTGCATAGTTATGCACGGAGCGATGTGCATAACTATAGTTGCACGTTCTGCTGCATAACTATGCACCAAAAAATGCATAAGAGTTCAGTGTGTTCGCTCCTTGCTCGCCCCTTGCTCGCTCCTTGCTCGCTCCTCGCTCTCTCCTTGCTCGCCCCTTGCTCGCTCCTTGCTCGCTCCTTGCTCGCTCCTTGCTCGCTCCTTGCTCGCGCCTCGCTCGCTCCTTGCTCGCTCCTTGCTCGCGCCTCGCTCGCTCACCCCGAACTGTCCTCCCCTGCCTCAGGGACCCCGAGATGATCTCCATCACGTCGGCGCCGGAGGCACCGCCGCCACGCATCCGCATCCTGGACGCGCGCAGCCGCGAGGTGGAGACGGTGCGCATCGGAGACAAGCTCACCTTCCGCATCGAGATCCCCGAGGACAGTGAGTGTCTGCCCTGGCGGCACTGCCGACCACCTGCCGACCGAGGGGTCCTTCACTCAAAAAAAATATCAGTGTACACACGTAAAAGGATCAGTTTAAAAAAAAAAAAATCAAGAAAAAAATAAGAAAAATCAAGAAGAAAAAATCAGGCAAAAAAACAGAAAAATTAGTAAAATTTAGGCCTAAGAAAAAATACGAAAAAAAAAAAAACAGAAAAAATCGGTGTACGCTTAAATTTTTAGTGGAGGAACCCTCTGGCCCCCGCCACCTGCCACTGGCGACTAGATCTGTAACGCCCTGTAACACCCTGTAACGCTCTCTGCTCTGCCCCCAACCCGCAGCGCCCTACGGCATCTTCGCCCGCAGCTGCGTCGCCATGGCCAAGGACTCGAAGAGCACGTTCCAGATCATCGACGACGAAGGGTAAGCGCAAAGTAGCCACACTGAGAAATAATTTTTCTCTTGACTGGCACAATACTTTTTGGTTAATGCTCCCAATTCAAGTCTTGGTGCCCGGAGTGTGCCTCCTGTGAGGAGGCCCACTAGTGCTGCCCTGTTTTGGTGTGAACGTGAACTGCAACCTTCCGCTTGTTCTGCAGCTGTCCTGTGGACCCGGCCATCTTCCCCGGCTTCACGCCGGACGGGAACGCGCTGCAGTCCGTGTACGAGGCCTTCAGGTTCACCGAGTCGTACGGTGTGATCTTCCAGTGCAACGTCAAGTACTGTCTGGGACCGTGCGAACCGGTAAGTCCCGCAAACAGTCCTGCATGCATAACCGAGAAGGAAACAACTCTGAAAATTTTGTACACCCAGTAATTCTGAAAATTACAGAAAAATTCATGGATTTTTTTAAATGACGAAAATTTAGAGAAATTCTGGAAAAATGGAAGCAAAAATTACAAAAAGATTCAGCTAAAATTCAGAAAATTTCACGACATTGGTACACTAAAATTCAGAGTTGTTTCCCCCTCAATCCTGACGCACTGTCACACCGTGACCGTGCCGGTCCTAGTAGTGTGACACCAGCCAGCGTCACGTTGCCGTCACATCTGTCACAGGCCGTCTGCGAGTGGGGACGCGAGTCCGTCGAGTCCTGGGGCAGAAGGAGGCGTTCCGCGCCCGCCAACGACTCGGAGGAGGCGTCAGGCGACGACATGACCCTCTCGCAGGAGATCCTCGTCCTGGACTTCGGCGACGACAAGCAGAGCCAGTCGCTGAGGAGCGAGGCCTCCACCGACTTCGGCAAGGGTGAGTGACTTCAGAAACATTCAGAAAAAATAAGAAAAATTCAAAGCATAAAAAAAAAAATCAGAACTTTTTTTAAAATCAGAAATTTTTTAAAAAAAAGTCGCAAAAGTTCAGAAAACTTCAGGAAAAATCAAAGCAAAAATTGCAACAATAGGTAAAAATTCACACAAATTCACGAAAATTCAGAAAAATTCACGATATTTTTACACCAAAATTCAGTTGTTTCCCCCTGGATGTGAAAACATGCTGATAAATGCGCACCCTTAACCCTTATGCATTTTTTGTGCAGCAGTACGTGCAACCATAGTTATGCACATCGCTTCGTACATAACTATGCACGAAATTGTGCATTCATATGCACAAATGTACACAAAATATGCATAAAATTTGTGCATAACTATGGTTGCACGTATTCCTGCAGCCCTTATGCACAACATAATGCACAAGGGTTTAGTGTGCGTGAAGGAATACACGTGGTCACGGGGAACCACGTCTTTGGTTTCCAAGCAGTTTTGGAAAAAAACAAGCAGCTGGAGAAAATACACAGGGTTTCCGGGGCTGCTTGAATACCAGGACCAAGTTTTTTTCCGTGGTGCGGTCAAAGTGTCTAATAAACACGTCGCAATGTCCTCTCTGTGTCCTCCAGACCACACGGTGATCATGACGGAGACGTGCCCGACCAGGACGTCGGTGATGGCCCTGGGGGTGACGTGCGCGCTGCTGGCGCTCGTGTACCTGTCCACGCTGCTGTGCTACTGCACCAAGAAGTGGATGTACCCCCAGAAGGTCGTGGCTTGAAGGCAAGCGTACCTCTACCTTTGGCCATGACCCCTCCCCCCTCCCTTCCCCTCCCTCCCCGCACACCCCCGCCAGGGCCTGCTCAGCCCTGCACCGCCCGATGCAGTGTCCGTAGCCCTGCCCTCCACTGGCCAATACGTACAGAGAAGCGAAACGAAACAAGAAGAATTGGATTACCTGTTGACTATGGCTGGCTGCTGGAACATAGGCTTTTGTATTTTGGAAGAAGAGTGGACTCATCCTGGTTGGCTATGTATGTAAGTTCAGGTTGGACTAGCTTGAATTTGAAGACCACTACAAATGTACCCCATCATTGCACTTGATGTTACTTTTTCTGCAAGAACAAGTGAAATTTCTTTTTGAAGAATTCAAGAAAGATTAACTTTCTCTAGAAGTCTATGTGAGGCGGCTGATCATAATAAGTACCTCAGCTAATTCTCTTTTTTGGTTGGTGTTCGTTGAATCTCTTCAACATTATTTATTTAACTGTTTTTTTTTTTGCTAAAGATTATTATTTGAAGTCGATGTCAAAAGATTTATTTATAATTTTAGTTTGATTATTTCCTAATGCTTTGTGAAGACATGCAGTGTGCTACAAAATTAGAACTCTAGTGTAAAGAGCAGTTTCTTGATTGTTTCTTCTTCCATGACACAATCATTGAAGCAAATTGTCTTAGTGTGCTCAAAAGACTTCTTTGTCTTATGTTGCATCCCTTTAAAAATGTGTTGCAAGTATGTTATCAAAATGTACTGCTCTGACTGAAGTATTGTTACTAGGCTGGTAACAGTTTATGGATTTGAAACCCCTGTGATGTAATTTGTAGCACCTTTGTCGGGCACAACTGCAGCAGGACTTGATGTGGGTTTCCATTAGGCCCACCGCGACTATCCCAGCATCTCGTGATGAGCCTCTTGGAACCTCAGTCCCGCCTGCCTACAGTTTATATAACTTATTATTAATTTATTTATGTGTATCAGAGGGCAACCAGTTCTGTTTGGGCACTAAACAGAGCTACATTCTTCCTAAAGCAGTGTTAGGAGCTTGAGAAAAAAGTGGGAAAAAAGACAAACTCATGAAATAAACTTTGTTTTGAGTGAATAATTTGTTAAATAAGAAATTGAATGGTGTGACCGGTTTGTGTGTTTGATTGTACTTTTCTCTAGTAAAGTAGATTTCCTCCTGAAAACCAGAACTTACTTATAAATTAATGGGCATGTACAAATATTTTAATGTGTCTTTGTGTTAAATATAGTGCGTATAGTAGGACTTTCTTTTAATTAACAACGAATTGTGCGCATTTATTCATAGTATAGAAACACTATCAAAATCAAAACGATGTGTGGCTAATTATTCACTTCCAATGTAGTGCAATCTGTTATATACCAAGGAAAAGTTTTTTTTAACTTTATAATGCACTTTCATACAAAGTTTTTTTTTTTATTTAAAAAAAAAGAGATTTGTACTGTATCTGATCCAAACTCATCGCCCAAGGCTGTTACTTACCAACAGCATAATATACATTAATTTATTTTGTATATAACTGTGATCCAACACAAACTTTTACTTTAGGACATTGCAGATTATTTATACTTTTCCATAATAAACTGAGAAAAAAGAAACTGATGTTGCGTTACCATTCTTCATTTCCATCCTCAGCTGCGTTGGCAACTTTACTACAATAATCAATTTTGGCCAACTTTGACGCAGAATCCGCCAACTTTAGTTTCCTGCTTCCCCTTGCCTTCTAGCCCCCGCCCCCTACTCCGTACGCTCTGCTCTCACGCTCTCGCGCGCATTCCAGAGCCCCTAAGAAACCGATACTTTGAGCCCCTGTTAAACTGTTGAACAATCATTTGAAGGAGGGTGGAATAGAAATTTAAAGAACAGTTACTAGAATCGGTATTTTTGGATCTCTCTGCATAAATTAGAGGTAATTTCATTCACACCTGCGGACTGGAGCCCAATCACGTGAATTTGTGAGAAACAGTGGGTGTGACTTTCATTGTACAGTCACGTGAAGAAACGTGAAGTTTCGTAAGGTTAAGAAGTTGCAATTTTCAAGCCGAATGGAGAAAACCTATTTTGAGAAATGGTTTTGTGTGCCTCGGTCACTTTTCCTGGGTACTCACTGAAAATATGGGAGTGACACGGGCGCATTGTTGAGTCTCAGACCGTAATGGTGTAATACAGCCTCAACTAGCAGACGATGCGCCATTGTAAACATAAACAGTGATGTTGATGCTGGTCAGCCAGGCAGCCAGTCTCGAGTCGGGCGTCGCTTGGTTGGTCTCGCGCTGTTGCGATTTCATTGTGCGCCGGGGCGTCTGCTAGGGACACTCGAGATTTCCTCGTTTGAAAATCGTTGAGGTGGACTCTAGAAAGTGTCTCTCTCCACTCTAATGCGCATCCTTCTAGGGCCCCATATTGTCGCGGGCTGTTGGGGCAGGATTTTCGCTGCAACCACGCTCCCTGAATAGGTTAGGAAATCTTTCTCGCACCGCAGTTGTAATTATTCATCGTAATATGTAACGTTATGATGTGAATTTGAAAGAGCGATGTTCGTTTTATTAAATGGTCCCCTGACAACTCATCTGAAGGCAGGAAAACATATTGCATCACACCAGTGTTCATTCAGATTGTGGAGCCAATGGACTGTCTTTACCTTCTTTGTTTGGTTCCTACATAACTTTTGTAGATGGACACTCTTTTTATCTCAGTAACATTTCCGTATCGGAATGATTTTCTAATACTTTAAAGATTTCCAACCCCTTTCCACTGAGCGTGAAATATCCCATATTGAATTTCCTTCTTACATGATCCTTAAAAATCAGTTTTATTTTTGTACTGTTTACATCGCTCCCCATTTCCTTTGTATTTTTTCCAGCTTCTTTCATATCTATTTTACAGTTTGTAATGGCCGAAGGTGATGAAGACAAAGAAGCAGATGTTTCCAAACCATCTGCAAAGCGGCCTTTGGACCATGTTCCACTGAAGATAATTATCAAACGACACAGACCAAATAGTAGTGCTTCTGTTCAGAATGTTCATACTCCAGTCACACAGAACAGTGCTGCTCCTGTTAGAAGGGTGCGTCGTAGATCGCCTGTGCCTGAACAAAACCATTCACCTAAAAAGAAAACTACATGCAATGGAGTTTTGCCAAAACAATTACTCTCCAAGCATGCTGACTTAGCTCAATTAATGACAGCATTTGAGGCAGAAAAGGTTAGTATCGCATACATTACACTTCATGATTTTGAAACAAAAACAATTTAAAATTTAAATTTTTTTGATGTTTGTATGACAGCCCAAATGTTTGCAAGAAGTTTGGCATACTGTTCAGAATCGTGAGCTAGAAGATGACAGAGAGGACTTTTCAGAAACCATCATCAAACGGTTGATGCAACAGTACCTGTCATCAGGTACCTGTGACTTTGGTAATGATTGTGAAATGCCATGGTTGCATCCAGGAGTTGATGTAATATTTTTTGAAAACTTGTCAAAGGTTTGTAGTCTTTTACATTAGTGAACTGAGGAGGAAGATTAATCTTTCATATGTCAGAGCGTAATAGCTTTCTCTTTTGAATCAGGAGCAACCTTCCATTACCTGTGCTGAAGAGGTAAAAAAAGAGGAATCTATTGAACTTCGAACTGAACTAAAAGATTTGCAGGATGAAAGTGTAAATGATGAAGAAGTTACTGTCTCTGATTGGCGTTTTGGTCCTGCTCAACATTGGTATGATCAGCTAGAATCTGTCGACTTTGAAAATTTCACATACGGATTCAAATTAAAAGAAAAGGTAATAGTTGGTTGATTCTCAATACTGTCGTATCTATTATTGGATTTGTAATGACTCTTTTCCTGTCGAAACTCAAGGCTGAAGATGATGTAAGCAAAGCTAAGATTTTTCCTGATGATGCTTTCCTTATGGTAAGCCAGTGTCAGTGGGAAAATGATGTTATTTGGAATGGAAGTGACTATACACAAGAGGTACATGTTTTAAGATAATATCAGAGTATTTTTCACATTCCCTTGCTGAAAATGTTTATTTTCTGTCACAGGACCTTAAGAAAATGAAGTCAAATTGGATGAAAGTAGGTGGGAAGTCACAACCCGAAAGGAACTACATAGGTTCTCATTACTCTATGAATCACCGATTACCTAATTATTTACAAGGGCCTAGAGGTCGTAGTCTTTTTCCAAACAGACAATTGTGAGTATATAAACATGCTCTATTAGTTAAATCTAATCTCTTAATTTTTTTAATCAATGCTAATGTTGTGTTGTTTCACCATCACCATGCAGTGTTTTTAAAACTCCTTACTGTATGCAAATTCCTACAACTAAGGAAGAAAATGATGATTCTGTCAAGCCTATCATACCATTTGAAAATGAAGATTTAAAATTTGGGCTGTGGGAAAAAGAGGTAAGCCATTAATACATCATTTTAGGTAGATTTGTATCTCTCAGCGATTCCTTATATGCATTATGCATATTTCATTTTGTAGGTAATTTGGGATGCAGAGAGTATGCCTGAGATTCCAAAACCTAAACTACCAACTTTAGATCCAAATGATGAAAATGTTGTTCTTGGAGTGCCTGAAGATGTATTTGACATTCATCAATCGTGGTCTACCCTGCAAACCAATAGTTACATCAAATTGTCTCATCCTCGTGTGGGAAACTCCAAACTTTTAATTGGGAAGACGGGCATTAATATCATTACTGAAGATGATCAACCACGGTTCTCATTTGAGGATCCTTTTAATGTGTCAAATGACAGGTATTGTCTGATTACTGTATCTGATTCTAGTCTTTTGTGGTATGTCACTCAATTTTCAAATCTATGAAATTTCTGTATTTCTGAAACAGCTATTACGCCATCAAATCTCTTGATACATCACTTCGGCTGAAACCTATTGGGAAAATAATCCAACATTCTACACCAGCCGTAGAGTTAAGACCACCTTTCATACCGACTCATTTGAGTATTGTTAGGCTTCAAAACTTTCACCGACCCCCTCTCAAAAGATATTCCCACGGCCGCCTTGCAAATCCTGTTCCTCATCCTGTCTACTCACTGAGCAAGGAAATCAGCTTAAAAGCACAGGTAATTACGCTTCTATGACTTGAGGTAGATACATCAGTAACTAGATGTATGGCATCTTATTTATTGCCATAATACACTGCATTGCTGAATAAAACTCTTAAAAGTACCTTGACCACTGTTCAAAAATGCTGTATTAATTTTCAGGCTAGAGAAGAGGAAAGACAAGCATCTGGTGGAGGGGATGTGTTTTTCATGCGAGAACCTGATGATTTATCAGGTCGAGATGGTGATTTGGTTCTCTTAGAATTTAGTGAGGAGCACCCGCTTGTATTGAATGAGGTACATATGCTCAAAATTTTATATATTCTAGGAATAAACTAATAACTATGACATACAATTGTAGTCTTTAGTTGTTAGCAGTATTTTCAATCGATTTTTAATTTTTTTTTCAAAATCTTTATTTTTTAGGTTGGAATGTGCTCCAAAATTATTAATTATTATAAACGCAAGGCTAGCAAAGATCAAGGGCCTCCCCCACATAAGTACGGGGACGTTGTGTATCCCCATACAACGCCATTTTTAGGCTCTCTTTCACCTGGTCAATGTGTGCAGGCAGTTGAAAATAACCTGTTCCGATGTCCAGTTTTTGAACATAGAATACGAGAAACAGACTTTTTGGTTATAAGAACTCGACATAGCTTTTCAATACGAGAGGTTGATGCTCTATTCGTTGCTGGTCAGCAGTGCCCCTTGTATGAAGTTCCTGCCCCAAACTCACGGTGTGCCACAAACTTCACTAGAGACTTCCTTCAGGTAATATCATAATATATTTTAAGCATGGCTTCACATTCAGATCACTACGCATACTCATTGTAAGCTTTCACTTAACTTTCTCCTCTTCATTCAAACAGCTACATATATTCAGAATGTTTCTCAACTGTCCAGATAGACCACAATGGGTAAAAATGGAAGAAATAAAAAGAGCGTTTCCAGATATCAATGATTTGAATATAAGAAAATGCTTGAAGTTATGTTCAGATTTTAAAAGAGTTGATTGTAAGTCTTGTAACCACACCATTAATCTTAATGCTATTTTTCAGATTGTTTTAACTTTTCCTTTTTATTTTAGTTATGGATTCGAACTGTTGGGTCTTAAGGCCTGACTTCCGCTTACCTACTGAGGAAGAATTAAGAAATATGGTGACTCCAGAACAGTGCTGTGCCCAATTCAGCATGCTTGCAGCTTTGCAACGCCTTAAGGTAGGAGATCACTTTGATTCTCTACTATTACTATAATATATGTGTAATGTAGCTCAAACAGAAAGCATTACAAACCATGTCATTATTTACAATAAGTAGGTAGTGTTTAACATTGGTAAAATCATAGTTAAAGAACTATTTTAGTTGATTATAGCTCCATTTCCACCAGATATTTCTTCAGTGCAGCTTTAAAGTTATTTTTATTCTTGGTAATTGTTTTTCTCTTTCTTTGTGTCTGTAAAGGGGTCCAACCCTCCATTTCTAACACAGTAAGGATTATTTTCAACAATTTTTATATTTTTTGGAAATTATTTTTTGTCTACTTCTTGTATTACAAGTGCAGAATTGACACATTGGACTTGTTCCTTTATGAAGAAAATTCCAGGTCCGAGCTTGGAGGCTAATTAACTAATCTGGGTTGCTCAGCTATGGTCAATATCAACGAGCACACCTAGAAACTATGAATTACCTGGGTCCTTAATTAGTATATTATTAATATCTAACTCTTGGTTGCTAGTACTCTACTGTAGAATAAAACAAAATGCATTGGGTTTTATCCTCGTTGACTATAAGATTCAGACTAACTAGATAATCAATAACAAATCTGAATATTTCTTGCCATTTAGTCTTAGTTTCTTGAATTGTTTTCTCTTGTTCATCATCAGTATACATTACTGGTAGCCGTCGCCATCAGTGCTCTTTTTTCAGTTTATTATTATTATTATTATTATTATTATTATTATTATTATTATTATTATTATTATTATTATTATTATTATTTCTTCCTCATAAATTTTGAGGTCTGCTTAACCTATTCAACTCTCTAATACTAGGAGGCTGGTTACGGTGGCAATATGCTCTTTGTGCCACCTGATGAAGAAGATGACGATGAGGAGGGCCTACAATTGAAAATCGATGATGAAGTCAAAGCTGCTCCATGGAACTTAACAAGAGGTTTCATCCAATCCATGAATGGTAAATGCCTGCTGGATGTGACTGGTATGGCAGATCCTACTGGCTGTGGAGAGGGATTTTCATATCTGACACGCTCAAACAAACCAAAGGTGAGGGAACTGTTTCTAATATGATAGTTGCAGGTTTTAAGTAAGTTATTAAGAAATCAACATTTTTTTTGCAGAAGCAACTCGTAGTAGAAGATCGAACCATTATTGAACGTGAAAAGCCCTCTGTGACCAATGCAAAAGCACTCCTGAAAAAGATGGGGGTACCTGATAAAGAGGTAAGGAGGTTGACAACGACAAGTATTGGTTTTGTTCTTGGTCACACTTCCTGTGCCTAGTGAGTCACTATACTGTTTGTTTTGATGCAACAATGAAATTTTCTTCAACAACAGATTAAACGACTGTCTCCCTGGGAGCTTATTGAAATTGCCCGATCAGCCTCTAAGAAAAAAGGGAGAGGCAGAGGAAGAGTGGCTAAGGGTCCTAAAGTCAGACCTATGACTACTGCTGAACATGTTGCAAAGTGAGTTTTGATCATTGCCATATTGATAGCTGGTAGTCAATTCTGTAGATTCCATTAATGTACTTGCAAAACATTTTCACCCTTTTTTTTTCGTGCAGATACAAAGAGGAATGTCAAAGAATATTTGACCTTCAAAATCGAACTCTTCAGTCAAATGAGGAACTATCATCAGATGAAGATAACATGTCTGATGAGGATGGATCTGATGTAGAAGAAATGGGTAAAGTCCTAGAAAAATTGCTTTCCAATGGAAGAAGCTTTTCTGAGGTAGTGTGGAAATAGACTTTCAATGTTTAATTTGTTAATGTTTATGTAAATGTTTGCTTTTCCATTTTTAAAACTGTTGTACTTTCACAGGTTTGCACTGAAAATGAGGAAAAGGAGAGAGAAAAACTTGTGAAAATGATGATGGATGAAAATGCTCCAAAGCAATGCACTAGCAAAGATAAAAAGAAAAAGCATGACTCAAAGATTTCTAAATGTGGACCCCAACCAGGTCAGTAGTTAGTTAATATCTCTTGGTGTTCTAACTACTTGCACTCACATGTTTCTGAAACGAGCGTATTTATTTTGCCTTAGATCGAGTGCTAAAAATAAACAGAACATTCCGAGATCCTACTGGTAAAGAATACACTAGAGTTGAATTTGTCAGGAAAAGTTCAGTGATTGATATCTACCTAAAGATGCGAGCCACCAAAGATGAAGCATTCATTAGTCAGTTTGCTGCATTAGAAAGTTCAGAAAAGCAAAAAATGTTACGTGAAAAACGTTATATTGAAGATCAGCTCAGGAAGATTAAACAACGTGAGCAAAGTCTTGGTAAGCATATTGCTTTAACTGTTGTTTGTTGTCATGTAGTTATGTTGTCATATAGTTTTATATGATATTTTTCTTACTGCAGGCCTGAAACAGCATTCAAACAAGGTTACATCAGAACCTGTGGCTGACATGAAATTACATGATGAAAATGTAGCTCAGGGAGTGGAAAGTACTTCAAAATCCTTTGTTAGCCCACCTAACAAGAAATCAATTAACACAAGTATTGACCCTAAACGAAGATGTGGAGCTTGCGGAAATGTAAGTATCAAAGTGTTTTGTTTTTCATAGCAAAATAAAATACTTTTGTTTGCCCATGTCTACTTTGTGGTGTAAGTGTTGGGGTAAAATTAAACCATAAAATGTTTACAGCCTGGTCACAAGAGGGGCAACAAAGCCTGTCCTCAGTATTTTGGACCTATGAATGTAGCAATGACTGAAGAAGAGGAAGAGGAATACCAAAGGAAGATGAATGTCGATGATCAGAATCTCATAAATGTTGATGGCACAAAACTGAAAATTAGTGTGAAACTAATCAAGGTATTTCTCATCCTATTTCTGGAGAATTGTCGTGTATCCTCTTTAAACCATTCAAAATTTTTAACCTTTGATTTTCAGAGAGCTGAAGAAATGAAAAAGAAGACACTTGTGATAAGAGTTCCAAAGGACATAGTTCGTAAGCGCAAACGCTCTTTAATTGACCAGCACTGTGACTATTTGGAAAAGTACCAAAGACCTGTCAACCGTCGAAGAGTTGATCCTTTGATTCTTCTTTCCAATGCTTTTGAGGCAATTTTAAATGAGATGAGAGATATGCCTGATAGTGATCCTTTCCATTTTCCTGTAAATGCCAAGGTTAGATCACCCCCCCATATTCTACCACACTGCACCAAGTTTATATGTGCTACTGTGATAAAAATATGAAATCTATGTGCTTTATATCTTCTTCTTTCTAGGTCTTACCTCACTATTATACAGTTATTTCTCGGCCTATGGACCTTCAAACTATTAGAGAAAACATTCGTCAGAAAAAATACAAAAGTAGGAAGGATTTCTTGGAAGATGTTCATCAAATTGTCCAAAACTCAACAACCTTCAATGGTAAGCACTTTTTCAATAGAACTAGCAGACCAGTACTTATGAGACAATTACTTTTTGGTGTTTCTTTTTATATAGGCCCTGACAGCCCATTCACTATCAATGCTGGCAAAATGTTGAATTTATGTGTGAAGAGGATGGGTCAGCAAGAAGAAGAACTGATTAAACTAGAGGAGACAACGAATCCTGATGAAGATGATGATAAAGACGAGAGTAGTGTACCCCAGAATACCAATAATACTGCTGCAAATGTTGCTCATGGCCCTGAACCTTTACCAAAAGCTATGGTTGATCTCTCAATGAGCGAGTCTGAAGATGAGGCAGAATTGGGGGCAGAATTTTTAGATGGGATGGCATGCTCTGTTGTGCCATAGATGCTGTGATGCTGTACTATTCTTCAATTTTCTGAAATTCAAAATGTCTGTGATGTAGGACTTTTAATGTAGTGTTTTGTGTTTATATGTAAAACTTCTCTGATCCACATTGCCGAAGTCATCATTCAACTCTCTGCTCTGCCTCTTGCACCTAGCCTATTTATTAAGATTCAATTCAAATTTGTAGAAAACTTAAAATAATTTTACTATCAGGCATTGCTGACATGAATAATTATTGTCCAGGAATATTTGAAAACTGTCTGACCTGAAAACTATCTGACCTTAATAGATATACAACAAATTTTCCCACTTGTGATTGTGTATCACATAGTGTAGTATCCTCACTTTCCTGTAACTGTCACATAAATCCCAACTCAGATGTTCTCACAAAAGACCCTTTAATAATTTTGTTTTATCAGACAATGCTTTTTTTTCTTTCTTTTTTAATTTTATATTAAATGTTACTAGTATTTTATTAAAATTACCAATGTTCTGAATGCATTAAGAAATTAAGATTCTTATGTCTAGGCATTCTGGCTTTTGTGATACCCTTTTAAGTAATTAATTATTATAAACTTTGACTAAGACTATTTTTATGTAGTTTGATCATTGTTGTTATTTTGTTGAGGTGTAAATACTAGTAAAAGAAACTCTTGTTGTTATTTGCATATGGGTGTGTTAACATAATTTTAAGCAATATGCATAGATAAAAGAAAATCCTTCTAAAAAGTGTGAAATGAGCATAGAAATGATCACCTAGTGAGTTTTGTTCTGTAAAAACCTAAAAATTTAAGTGAAGTTTTGCTACCAAGTTCAACGTACCATATGTTCTTTTTCTTTCCATGCCAGCAGGGTATGTTCAGCACCAAAAAAAATCCCATTTTACAATGATCTATAGATTTTCAAATACAAGTTTAAATTAAAATAAGGTCATAAAAGAGAAAAACATTTTTGTGTACCTTCAATGAATTAGTTAACAGAGTTTATACTAAACAGGGAGACATTGATAATGTTCTCACTCAATGACTCTATAGAGTGAAACTAAGCAACTAAACATACTTCTGGCAAAAATGGAAAAAAAAAAAAAAATTGTTTGTGGCTGGTCTTAATCTCTTTCCTGTGTAACTTACTAAAAACCGTAAAGAATTGCCAAACTTATTTCCGTACAGAGGCTGTTCAATCTATAACTGCTCCATATAAACATGTTTTTCATTAAATTTGTTTATAAAGTGTTAAATATAAAAAAAAAGATGAAAACAAAAAAACAAAAAAAAGGAACAATGCCCTAATCCAAGTTTATTTTCTTTTATAGCTCTGCACATTGGACTTGAAACGTGTTATTTAGTCCCCAGAAGAGTGTCCCCTGTGAGTTTAGTCCAAATCGGAGACAATTTTTTTTCGGCCGAAAATCACAAAAACCCAAAGCCTATAGCCTTTGCATTTTAACGATTCTCGGCCAAAGCCATTTTCTCCCAAACGAGGTCCAGTACCGGGCTTCTTGAACTTGCAACGTGTTCTTTAGTTCCTGGAGAGTGTCCCCTGTTAGTTGGCTCGAAATCTTAGACGATTTGCATTCGGCCGAAAATCACAAAAACGCAAAGGCTATAGCCTTTGCATTTTTACGATTTTCGGCCGAAAAATAATGTTGCCCAAAGTGACGGGGGTTGTTCCGGGGGACTCTTACGCACCCTTAGACCACCCCCCGAGGGTAGCCTGTGAAATTGGTCGAAATCGGAGACAATTTTTTTTCGGCCGAAGATCGCAAAAACGCAAAGGCTATAGCCTTGCCATTTTTACGATTTTCGGCCGAAAAATAATGTCGCTCCAAAGTGACGGGGGTTGTTCCGGGGGACTCTTACGCACCCTTAGACCAACCCCCGGGGGTAGCCTGTGAGTTTAGTCGAAAACGGAGACAATTTTTTTACGGCCGAAAATCCCAAAAACGCAAAGGCTATAGCCTTGCCAGTTTTACGATTTTCGGCCAAAAAATAATGTTGCTCCAAAGTGAAGGGGGTTGTTCCGGGGGACTCTTACGCACTCTTAGACCACCCCCCGAGGGTAGCCTGTGAGTTTGGTCAGAATTGGAGACAATTTTTTTTTTCGGCTACAGCCTTTGCATTTTTACGATTTTCGGCCGAAAAGTAATGTTGCTCCAAAGTGACGGGGGTTGTCCAGGGGGACTCTTACGCACCCTTAGACCACCCCCCGAGGGTAGCCTGTGAAATTGGTCGAAATCGGAGACAATTTTTTTTCGGCCGAAGATCGCAAAAACGCAAAGGCTATAGCCTAGCCATTTTTACGATTTTCGGCCGAAAAATAATGTTGCTCCAAAGTGACGGGGGTTGTCCAAGGGTCTCTTACGCACCCTTAGACCAACCCTCGAGGGTAGCCTGTGAGTTTGGTCGAAAACGGAGACAATTTTTTTTCGGCCGAAGATCGCAAAAACGCAAAGGCTATAGCCTTGCCATTTTTACGATTTTCGGCCGAAAAATAATGTCGCTCCAAAGTGACGGGGGTTGTTCCGGGTGACTCTTACGCACCCTTAGACCACCCCCCGAGGGTAGCCTGTGAAATTGGTCGAAATCGGAGACAATTTTTTTTCGGCCGAAGATCGCAAAAACGCAAAGGCTATAGCCTTTGCATTTTTACGATTTTCGGCCGAAAAGTAATGTTGCTCCAAAGTGACGGGTAATGTTCCGGGAGATTGTTACGCACCCTTAGACCTACCTTCGAGGGTAGCCTGTGAGTTTGGTCGAAATCGGAGACAATTTTTTTTCGGCCGAAGATCGCAAAAACGGAAAGGCTATAGCCTTGCCATTTTTACGATTTTATGCTGAAAAAAAAATTTCGCTCCAAAGTGACGGGGGTGTTCCGGGGGACTCTTACGCACCCTAAGACCAACCCCCGAGGGTAGCCTGTGAGTTTAGTCGAAATCGGAAACAATTTTTTTTCGGCCGAAAATCGCAAAAACGCAAAGGCTATAGCCTAGCCATTTTTACGATTTTCGGCCGAAAAATAATGTTGCTCCAAAGTGACGGGGGTTGTTCCAGGGGACTGCTACGCACCTTTAGACCAACCCCAGAGGCTAGCCTGTGATTTTGGTCGAAATCGAGGACAATTTTTTTTCGCCTGAAGATCGCAAAAACGCAAAGGCTATAGCCTTGCCATTTTTACGATTTTCGGCCGAAAAATAATGTCGCTCCAAAGTGACGGGGGTTGTTCTGGGAGACTCTTACGCACCCTTAGACCACCCCCCGAGGGTAGCCTGTGAAATTGGTCGAAATCGGAGACAATTTTTTTTCGGCCGAAGATCGCAAAAACGCAAAGGCTATAGCCTTGCCATTTTTACGATTTTCGGCCGAAAAATAATGTCGCTCCAAAGTGACGGGGGTTGTTCCAGGGTGACTCTTACGCACCCTTAGACCACCCCCCGAGGGTAGCCTGTGAAATTGGTCGAAATCGGAGACAATTTTTTTTCGGCCGAAGATCGCAAAAACGCAAAGGCTATAGCCTTGCCATTTTTACGATTTTCGGCCGAAAAATAATGTTGCCCCAAAGTGACGGGGGTTGTTCCGGGGGACTCTTACGCACTCTTAGACAACCACAAGAGGGTAGCCTTTGAGTTTGGTCGAAATCGGAGACAATTTTTTTTCGGCCGAAGATCGCAAAAACGCAAAGGCTATAGCCTTTGCATTTTTACGATTTTCGGCCGAAAAATAATGTTGCCCCAAAGTGACGGGGGTTGTTCCGGGGGATTGTTACGCACCCTTAGACCTACCCCCGAGGGTAGCCTGTGAGTTTGGTCGAAATCGGAGACAATTTTTTTCGGCCGAAGATCGCAAAAACGCAAAGGCTATAGCCTTTGCATTTTTACGATTTTCGGCCGAAAAATAATGTTGCCCCAAAGTGACGGGGGTTGTTCCGGGGGACTCTTACGCACTCTTAGACCACCCCAAGGGGGTAGCCTGTGAGTTTGGTCGAAATCGAGGACAATTTTTTTTTCGGCCGAAGATCGCAAAAACGCAAAGGCTATAGCCTTTGCATTTTTACGATTTTCGGCCGAAAAATAATGTTGCCCCAAAGTGACGGGGGTTGTCCAGGGGGACTCTTACGCACCCTAAGACCAACCCTCGAGGGTAGCCTGTGAGTTTGGTCGAAAACGGAGACAATTTTTTTTCGGCCGAAGATCGCAAAAACGCAAAGGCTATAGCCTTTGCATTTTTATGATTTTCGGCCGAAAAGTAATGTTGCTCCAAAGTGACGGGTGTTGTTCCGGGAGATTGTTACGCACCCTTATACCTACCTTCGAGGGTAGCCTGTGAGTTTGGTCGAAATCGGAGACAATTTTTTTTCGGCCGAAGATCGCAAAAACGCAAAGGCTATAGCCTTGCCATTTTTACGATTTTCTGCTGAAAAAAAATGTCACTCCAAAGTGACGGGGGTTGTTCCGGGGGACTCTTACGCACCCTAAGACCAACCCCCGAGGGTAGCCTGTTAGTTTGGTCGAAATCGGCGACAATTTTTTTTCGGCCGAAAATCGCAAAAACGCAAAGGCTATAGCCTAGCCATTTTCACGATTTTCGGCTGTGAAATAATGTTGCCCTAAAGTGACGGGGGTTGTTCCGGGGGACTCTTACGCACTCTTAGACCACCCCCCGAGGGTAGCCTGTGAGTTTGGTCGAAATCGGAGACAATTTTTTTTCGGCCGAAGATCGCAAAAACGCAAAGGCTATAGCCTTGCCATTTTTAAGATTTTCGGCCGAAAAATAATGTCGCTCCAAAGTGACGGGGGTTGTTCCGGGGGACTTTTACGCACCCTTAGACCACCCCCTGAGGGTAGCCTGTGAGTTTGGTCGAAATCGGAGACAATTTGTTTCGGCCGAAGATCGCAAAAACGCAAAGGCTATAGCCTTTGCATTTTTACGATTTTCGGCCGATAAATAATGTTGCCCCAAAGTGACGGGGGTTGTTCCGGGGACTCTTACGCACCCTTAAACCAACCCCCGAGGGTAGCCTGTGAGTTTGGTCGAAATCGGAGACAATTTTTTTTCGGCCGAAAATCGCAAAAACGCAAAGGCTATAGCCTTGCCATTTTTACGATTTTCGGCCGAAAAATAATGTTGCTCCAAAGTGACGGGGGTTGTTCCGGGGGACTCTTACGCACCCTAAGACCAACCCCCGAGGGTAGCCTGTTAGTTTGGTCGAAATCGGCGACAATTCTTTTTCGGCCGAAAATCGCAAAAACGCAAAGGCTATAGCCTAGCCATTTTACGATTTTCGGCCGAAAATAATGTTGCTCCAAAGTGACGGGAGTTGTTCCGGGGACTCTTACGCACCCTTAGACCACCCCCCGAGGGTAGCCTGTGAGTTTGGTCGAAATCGGAGGAAATTTTTTTTCGGCCGAAGATCGCAAAAACGCAAAGGCTATAGCCTTGCCATTTTTACGATTTTCGGCCGAAAAATAATGTCGCTCCAAAGTGACGGGGGTTGTTCCGGGGGACTCTTACGCACCCTTAGACCACCCCCTGAGGGTAGCCTGTGAGTTTGGTCGAAATCGGAGACAATTTTTTTCGGCCGAAGATCGCAAAAACGCAAAGGCTATAGCCTTTGCATTTTTACGATTTTCGGCCGATAAATAATGTTGCCCCAAAGTGACGGGGGTTGTTCCGGGGGACTCTTACGCACTCTTAGACCACCACAAGAGGGTAGCCTGTGAGTTTGGTCGAAATCGGAGACAATTTTTTTTCGGCCGAATATCGCAAAAACGCAAAGGCTATAGCCTTGCCATTTTTACGATTTTCGGCCGAAAAATAATGTCGCTCCAAAGTGACGGGGTTGTTCCGGGGACTCTTACGCACCTTAGACCCACCCCTGAGGGTAGCCTGTGAGTTTGGTCAGAAATCGGAGACAATTTTTTTCGGCCGAAAATCGCAAAAAGCAAAGGCTATAGCCTTTGCATTTTACGATTTTCGGCCGAAAAATAATGTTGCCCTAAGTGACGGGGGTTGTTCCGGGGATTGTTACGCACCCTAAGACCACCCCTAAGGGTAGCCTGTGAGTTTGGACGAAATCGGAGACAATTTTTTTTCGGCCGAAAATCGCAAAAACGCAAAGGCTATAGCCTTGCCGTTTTTACGATTTTCGGCCGAAAAATAATGTCGCTCCAAAGTGACGGGGGTTGTTCCGGGGGACTCTTACGCACCCTTAGACCACCCCCTGAGGGTAGCCTGTGAGTTTGGTCGAAATCGGAGACAATTTTTTTCGGCCGAAGATCGCAAAAACGCAAAGGCTATAGCCTTTGCATTTTTACGATTTTCGGCCGAAAAATAATGTTGCCCCAAAGTGACGGGGGTTGTTCCGGGGGACTCTTACGCACTCTTAGACCACTCTAAAAGGGTAGCCTGTGAGTTTGGTCGAAATCGGAGACAATTTTTTTCGGCCGAAAATCGCAAAAACGCAAAGGCTATAGCCTTTGCATTTTTACGATTTTCGGCCGAAAAATAATGTCGCTCCAAAGTGACGGGGGTTGTTCCGGGGGACTCTTACGCACCCTTAGACCACCCCCGAGGGTAGCCTGTGAGTTTGGTCGAAATCGGAGACAATTTTTTTTCGGCCGAAGATCGCAAAAACGCAAAGGCTATAGCCTTGCCATTTTTACGATTTTCGGCCGAAAAATAATGTCGCTCCAAAGTGACGGGGGTTGTTCCAGGGTGACTCTTACGCACCCTTAGACCAGCCCCCGAAGGTAGCCTGTGAAATTGGTTGAAATCGGAGACAATTTTTTTTCGGCCGAAGTTCGCAAAAACGCAAAGGCTATAGCCTTTGCATTTTTACGATTTTCGGCCGAAAAATAATGTTGCCCCAAAGTGACGGGGGTTGTCCAAGGGGACTCTTACGCACCCTAAGACCATCCCTCGCGGGTAGCCTGTGGGTTTGGTCGAAATCGGAGACGATTTTTTTTCGGCCGAAAATCGTAAAAATGGCAAGGCTATAGCCTTGCCATTTTTACGATTTTCAGCCGAAAAATAATGTTGCCCCAAAGTGACAGGGGTTGTTCCGGGGGACTCTTACGCACTCTTAGACCACCCCAAGAGGGTAGCCTGTGAGTTTGGTCGAAATCGGAGACAATTTTTTTTCGGCCGAATATCGCAAAAACGCAAAGGCTATAGCCTTGCCATTTTAACGATTTTCGGCCGAAAAATAATGTTGCTCCAAAGTGACGGGTGTTGTTCCGGGACACTCCTACGCACCCTTAGACCACCCCCTGAGGGTAGCCTGTGAGTTTGGTCGAAATCGGAGACAATTTTTTTTCGGCCGAAAATCGCAAAAACGCAAAGGCTATAGCCTTGCCATTTTTACGATTTTCGGCCGAAAAATAATGTTGCTCCAAAGTGACGGGGGTTGTTCCGGGGGACTCTTACGCACCCTTACACCGACCTCCGAGGGTAGCCTGTGAGTTTGGTCGAAATCGGAGACAATGTTTTTTCGGCCAAAAATCGCAAAAACGCTAAGGCTATAGCCTTGCCATTTTTACGATTTTCGGCCAAAAATAATGTCGCTCCAAAGTGACAGGGGTTGTTCCGGGGGACTCTTACGCACCCCAAGACCACCCCCCGTGGGTAGCCTGTGAGTTTGGTCGAAAACGGAGACAATTTTTTTTCGGCCGAAAATCGCAAAAACGCAAAGGCTATAGCCTTGCCATTTTTACAATTTTCGGCCGAATAATAATGTTGCTCCAAAGTGAGGGGGTTGTTCTGGGCTACTCTTACGCACCCTAAGACCAACCTTCGAGGGTAGCCTGTGAGTTTGGTCGAAATCGGAGACAATTTTTTTTCGGCCGAAAATCGCAAAAACGCCAAGGCTATAGCCTTGCCATTTTTACGATTTTCGGCCGAAAAATAATGTTGCTCCAGAGTGACGGGGGTTGTTCCGGGGGACTCTTACGCACCCTAAGACCACCTCCCGAGGGTAGCCTGTGAGTTTGGTCGAAATCGGAGACAATTTTTTTTCGGCCGAAAATCGCAAAAACGCAAAGGCTATAGCCTTGCCATTTTTACGATTTTCGGCCGAAAAATAATGTTGCTCCAAAGTGACGGGGGTTGTTCCGGGGGACTCTTACGCACCCTAAGACCACCCCCCGAGGGTAGCCTGTGAGTTTGGTCGAAATCGGAGACAATTTTTTTTCGGCCGAAAATCGCAAAAACGCAAAGGCTATACCCTTGCCATTTTACGATTTTCGGCCGAAAAACAATGTTGCTCCAAAGTGACGGGGGTTGTTCCGGGGGACTCTTACGCACCCTTAGACCACCCCTCGAGGGTAGCCTGTGAGTTAGGTCGAAATCGGCGACAACTTTTTCGGCCGAAAATCGCAAAAACGCAAAGGCTATAGCCTTTGCATTTTTACGATTTTCGGCCGAAAAATAATGTTGCCCCAAAGTGACGGGGGTTGTTCTGGGGGACTCTTACGCACCCTGAGACCACTCCCCGAGAGTAGCCTGTGAGTTTGGTCGAAATCGAAGACAATTTTTTTTCGGCCTAAAATCGCAAAAACGCAAAGGCTATAGCCTTGCCATTTTAACGATTTTCGGTCGAAAAATATTCTCGCTCCAAAGTGACGGGGGTTGTTCCAGGACATTTCCGCACCCTTAGACCACCCCCAAGGGTAGCCTGTGAGTTTGGTCGAAATCGGAGACAATTTTTTTCGGCCGAAAATCGCAAAAACGCAAAGGCTATAGCCTTGCCATTTTTTACGATTTCCGACCGAAAAATAATGTTGCTCCAAAGTGACGGGGGTTGTTCTGGGGGACTCTTACGCACCCTTAGACCACCCCCCGAGGGTAGCCTGTGAGTTTGGTCGAAATCGGAGACAATTTTTTTGGCCGAAAATCGCTAAAAAGCAAAGGCTATAGCCTTTGCATTTTTACGATTTTCGGCCGAAAAGTAATGTTGCCCCAAAGTGACGGGGGTTGTTCCGGGGGACTCTTACGCACTCTTAGACCACCCCCCGAGGGTAGCCTGTGAGTTTGGTCGAAATAGGAGACAATTTGTTTTCGGCCGAAAATCGCAAAAACGCAAAGGCTATAGCCTTGCAATTTTTACGATTTTCGGCCGAAAAATAATGTTGCCCCAAAGTGACGGGGGTTGTTCTGGGGGACTCTTACGCACCCTGAGACCACCCCCCGAGAGTAGCCTGTGAGTTTGGTCGAAATCGGAGACAATTTTTTTTCGGCCGAAAATCGCAAAAACGCAAAGGCTATAGCCTTGCCATTTTTACGATTTTCGGCCGAAAAATAATGTTGCTCCAAAGTGACGGGGGTTGTTCCGGGGGACTCTTACGCACCCTTAGACCACCCCCCGAGGGTAGCCTGTGAGTTTGGTCGAAATCGGAGACAATTTTTTTTCGGCCGAAAATCGCAAACAAAGGCTATAGCCTTGCCATTTTTACGATTTTCGGCCGAAAAATAATGTCGCTCCAAAGTGACGGGGGTTGTTCCGGGTGACTCTTACGCACCCTTAGACCACCCCCCGAGGGTAGCCTGTGAAATTGGTCGAAATCGGAGACAATTTTTTTTCGGCCGAAGATCGCAAAAACGCAAAGGCTATAGCCTTTGCATTTTTACGATTTTCGGCCGAAAAATAATGTTGCCCCAAAGTGACGGGGGTTGTCCAGGGGGACTCTTACGCACCCTAAGACCAACCCTCGCGGGTAGCCTGTGAGTTTGGTCGAAATCGGAGACAATTTTTTTTCGGCCGAAAATCGCAAAAACGCAAAGGCTATAGCCTTGCCATTTTTACGATTTTCGGCCGAAAAATAATGTTGCTCCAAAGTGACAGGGGTTGTTCCGGGGGACTCTTACGCACCCTTAGACCACCCCCCGAGGGTAGCCTGTGAGTTTGGTCGAAATCGGAGACAATTTTTTTCGGCCGAAGATCGCAAAAACGCAAAGGCTATAGCCTTTGCATTTTTACGATTTTCGGCCGAAAAATAATGTTGCTCCAAAGTGACGGGGGTTGTTCCGGGGGACTCTTACGCACCCTAAGACCACCCGGAGGGTAGCCTGTGAGTTTGGTCGCAATCGGAGACAATTTTTTTTCGGCCGAAAATCGCAAAAACGCAAAGGCTATAGCCTTGCCATTTTTACGATTTTCGGCCGAAAAATAATGTTGCTCCAAAGTGACGGGGGTTGTTCCGGGGGACTCTTACGCACCCTTAGACACCCCCGAGGGTAGCCTGTGAGTTTGGTCGAAATCGGAGACAATTTTTTTTCGGCCGAAGATCGCAAAAACGCAAAGGCTATAGCCTTGCCATTTTTACGATTTTCGGCCGAAAAATAATGTCGCTCCAAAGTGACGGGGGTTGTTCCAGGGTCTCTTACGCACCCTTAGACCAACCCTCGAGGGTAGCCTGTGAGTTTGGTCGAAATCGGAGACAATTTTTCGGCCGAAAATCGCAAAAACGCAAAGGCTATAGCCTTTGCATTTTTACGATTTTCGGCCGAAAATAATGTTGCTCCAAAGTGACGGGGGTTGTCCAAGGGGACTCTTACGCACCCTAAGACCAACCCTCGCGGGTAGCCTGTGGGTTTGGTCGAAATCGGAGACGATTTTTTTTCGGCCGAAAATCGTAAAAATGGCAAGGCTATAGCCTTGCCATTTTTACGATTTTCGGCCGAAAAATAATGTCGTTACAAAGTGACGGGGGTTGTTCCAGGGTGACTCTTACGCACCCTTAGACCACCTCCCGAGGGTAGCCTGTGAAATTGGTGGAAATCGGAGACAATTTTTTTTCGGCCGAAGATCGCAAAAACGCAAAGGCTATAGCCTTTGCATTTTTACGATTTTCGGCCGAAAAATAATGTTGCCCCAAAGTGACGGGGGTTGTTCCGGGGGACTCTTACGCACCCTAAGACCACCCCCCGAGGGTAGCCTGTGAGTTTGGTCGAAATCGGAGACAATTTTTTTTCGGCCGAAGATCGCAAAAACGCAAAGGCTATAGCCTTGCCATTTTTACGATTTTCGGCCGAAAAATAATGTCGCTCCAAAGTGACGGGGGTTGTTCCGGGGGACTCTTACGCACCCTTAGACCAACTCCCGAGGGTAGCCTGTGAGTTTGGTCGAAATCGGAGACAATTTTTTTCGGCAGAAAATCGCAAAAACGCAAAGGCTATAGCCTTGCCATTTTTACGATTTTCGGCCAAAAAATAATGTTGCCCCAAAGTGACGGGGGATGTTCCGGGGGACTCTTACGCACTATTAGACCACCCCAAGAGGGTAGCCTGTGAGTTTGGTCGAAATCGGAGACAATTTTTTCTCGGCCGAATATCGCAAAAACGCAAAGGCTATAGCCTTGCCATTTTTACGATTTTCGGCCGAAAAATAATGTCGCTCCAAAGTGACGGGGGTTGTTCCGGGGGACTCTTACGCACCCTTAGACCACCCCCTGAGGGTAGCCTGTGAGTTTGGTCAGAATCGGAGACAATTTTTTTTTTCGGCCGAAAATCGCAAAAACACAAAGGCTATAGCCTTGCCATTTTTACGATTTTCGGCCGAAAAATAATGTTGCCCCAAAGTGACGGGGGTTGTTCCGGGGGACTCTTACGCACTCTAAGACAACCACAAGAGAGTAGCCTTTGAGTTTGATCGAAATCGGAGACAATTTTTTTTCGGCTGAAGATCGCAAAAACGCAAAGGCTATAGCCTTGCCATTTTTACGATTTTCGGCCGAAAAGTAATGTTGCCCCTAAGTGACGGGGGTTGTTCCGGGGGAGTGTTACGCACCCTTAGAGCTACCCCCGAGGGTAGCCTGTGAGTTTGGTCGAAATCGGAGACAATTTTTTTTCGGCCGAAAATCGCTAAAAAGCAAAGGCTATAGCCTTTGCATTTTTACGATTTTCGGCCGAAAAGTAATGTTGCCCCTAAGTGACGGGGGTTGTTCCGGGGTGACCCTTACGCACTCTAGGACCACCCCCCGAGGGTAGCCTGTGAGTTTGGTCGAAATCGGAGGCAATTTTTATTCGGCCGAAGATCGCAAAAACGCAAAGGCTATAGCCTTGCCATTTTTACGATTTTCGGCCGAAAAATAATGTCGCTCCAAAGTGACGGGGGTTGTTCCGGGGGACTCTTACGCACCCTTAGACCAACTCCCGTGGGTAGCCTGTAAGTTTGGTCCAAATCAGAGACAATTTTTTCGGCCGAAGATCGCAAAAACGCAAAGGATATAGCCTTTGCATTTTTACGATTTTCCGCCGAAAAATAATGTCGCTCCAAAGTGACGGGGGTTGTTCCGGGGGACTCTTACGCCCCCTTAGACCACCCCCTGAGGGTAGCCTGTGAGTTTGGTCAGAATCGGAGACAATTTTTTTTTTCGGCCAAAAATGGCAAAAACGCAAAGGCTATAGCCTTGCCATTTTTACGATTTTCGGCCGAAAAATAATGTTGCCCCAAAGTGACGGGGGTTGTTCCGGGGGACTCTTACGCACCCTTAGACCACCCCAAGAGGGAAGCCTGTGAGTTTGGTCGAAATCGGAGACAATTTTTTTTCGGCCGAATATCGCAAAAACGCAAAGGCTATAGCCTTGCCATTTTTACGATTTTCGGCCGAAAAATAATGTCGCTCCAAAGTGACGGGGGTTGTTCCGGGGGACTCTGACGCACCCTTAGACCACCCCCTGAGGGTAGCCTGTGAGTTTGGTCAGAATCGGAGACAATTTTTTTTTCGGCCGAAAATCGCAAAAACGCAAAGGCTATAGCCTTTGCATTTTTACGATTTTCGGCCGAAAAGTAATGTTGCCCCAAAGTGACGGGGGTTGTTCCGGGGGACTCTTACGCACTCTTAGACCACCCTAAGAGGGTAGCCTGTGAGTTTGGTCGAAATCGGAGACATTTCTTTTCGGCCGAAGATCGCAAAAACGCAAAGGATATAGCCTTTGCATTTTTACGATTTTCGGCCGAAAAATAATGTCGCTCCAAATTGACGGGGGTTGTTCCGGGGGACTCTTACGCACCCTTAGACCACCCCCTGAGGGTAGCCTGTGAGTTTGGTCGAAATCGGAGACAATTTTTTTTCGGCCGAAAATCGCAAAAACGCAAAGGCTATAGCCTTGCCATTTTTACGATTTTCGGCCGAAAAATAATGTTGCCCCAAAGTGACGGGGGTTGTTCCGGGGGACTCTTACGCACCCTTAGACCACCCCAAGAGGGTAGCCTGTGAGTTTGGTCGAAATCGGAGACAATTTTTTCTCGGCCGAATATCGCAAAAACGCAAAGGCTATAGCCTTGCCATTTTTACGATTTTCGGCCGAAAAATAATGTCGCTCCAAAGTGACGGGGGTTGTTCCGGGGGACTCTTACGCACCCTTAGACCACCCCCTGAGGGTAGCCTGTGAGTTTGGTCGAAATCGGAGACAATTTTTTTCGGCCGAAAATCGCAAAAACGCAAAGGCTATAGCCTTTGCATTTTTACGATTTTCGGCCGCAAAATAATGTTGCCCCAAAGTGACGGGGGTGTTCCGGGGGACTCTTACGCACTCTTAGACCACCCCAAGAGGGTAGCCTGTGAGTTTGGTCGAAATCGGAGAAAATTTTTTTTTCGGCCGAATATCGCAAAAACGCAAAGGCTATAGCCTTGCCATTTGAACGATTTTCGGCCGAAAAATATTGTCGCTCCAAAGTGACGGGGTTGTTCCGGGGACTCTTACGCACCCTTAGACCACCCCTGAGGGTAGCCTGTGAGTTTGGTCGAAATCGGAGACAATTTTTTTTCGGCCGAAGATCGCAAAAACGCAAAGGCTATAGCCTTGCCATTTTTACGATTTTCGGCCAAAAATAATGACGCTCCAAATTGACGGGGGTTGTTCCGGGGGACTCTTACGCACCCTTAGACCAACTCCCGAGGGTAGCCTGTGAGTTTGGTCGAAATCGGAGACAATTTTTTTTCGGCCGAAAATCGCAAAAACGCAAAGGCTATAGCCTTTGCATTTTTACGATTTTCGGCCAAAAAATAATGTTGCCCCAAAGTGACGGGGGATGTTCCGGGGGACTCTTACGCACTATTAGACCACCCCAAGAGGGTAGCCTGTGAGTTTGGTCAGAATCAGAGACAATTTTTTTTTTGGTCGAAAATCGCAAAAACGCAAAGGCTATAGCCTTGCCATTTTACGATTTTCGGCCGAAAAATAATGTCGCTCCAAAGTGAGGAGGGTTGTTCTGGGGGACTCTTAGGCACCCTTAGACCACCCCCTGAGGGTAGCCTGTGAGTTTGGTCAGAATCGGAGACAATTTTTTTTGTCGGCCGAAAATCGCAAAAACGCAAAGGCTATAGCCTTGCCATTTTACGATTTTCGGCCGAAAAATAATGTTGCCCCAAAGTGACGGGGGTTGTTCCGGGGGACTCTTACGCACTCTTAGACCACCACAAGAGGGTAGCCTGTGAGTTTGGTCGAAATCGGAGACAATTTTTTTTCGGCCGAAGATCGCAAAAACGCAAAGGCTATAGCCTTGCCATTTTACGATTTTCGGCCGAAAAGTAATGTTGCCCCTAAGTGACGGGGGTTGTTCCGGGGGATTGTTACGCACCCTTAGAGCTACCCCCGAGGGTAGCCTGTGAGTTTGGTCGAAATCGGAGACAATTTTTTTTCGGCCGAAAATCGCAAAAACGCAAAGGCTATAGCCTTTGCATTTTTACGATTTTCGGCCGAAAAATAATGTTGCTCCAAAGTGACGGGGGTTGTTCCGGGGGACTCTTACGCACCCTTAGACCACCCCCCGAGGGTAGCCTGTGAGTTTGGTCGAAATCGGAGACAATTTTTTTTCGGCCGAAAATCGCAAAAACGCAAAGGCTATAGCCTTGCCATTTTTACGATTTTCGGCCGAAAAATAATGTTGCTCCAAAGTGACGGGGGTTGTTCCGGGGGACTCTTACGCACCCTTAGACCAACTCCCGAGGGTAGCCTGTGAGTTTGGTCGAAATCGGAGACAATTTTTTTTCGGCCGAAGATCGCAAAAACGCAAAGGCTATAGCCTTGCCATTTTTACGATTTTCGGCCAAAAATAATGACGCTCCAAAATGACAGGGGTTGTTCCGGGGGACTCTTACGCACCCCAAGACCACCCCCCGTGGGTAGCCTGTGAGTTTGGTCAGAAATCGGAGACAATTTTTTCGGCCGAAAATCGCAAAAACGCAAAGGCTATAGCCTTGCCATTTTACGATTTTCGGCCGAAAAATAATGTTGCCCCAAAGTGACGGGGGTTGTTCCGGGGGACTCTTACGCACCCTTAGACCACCCCAAGAGGGTAGCCTGTGAGTTTGGTCGAAATCGGAGACAATTTTTTCTCGGCCGAATATCGCAAAAACGCAAAGGCTATAGCCTTGCCATTTTTACGATTTTCGGCCGAAAAATAATGTCGCTCCAAAGTGACGGGGGTTGTTCCGGGGGACTCTTACGCACCCTTAGACCACCCCCTGAGGGTAGCCTGTGAGTTTGGTCAGAATCGGAGACAATTTTTTTTTTCGGCCGAAAATCGCAAAAACGCAAAGGCTATAGCCTTGCCATTTTTACGATTTTCGGCCGAAAAATAATGTTGCCCCAAAGTGACGGGGGTTGTTCCGGGGGACTCTTACGCACCCTTAGATAACCCCAAGAGGGTAGCCTGTGAGTTTGGTCGAAATCGGAGACAATTTTTTCTCGGCCGAATATCGCAAAAACGCAAAGGCTATAGCCTTGCCAGTTTTACGATTATCGGCCGAAAAATAATGTCGCTCCAAAGTGACGGGGGTTGTTCCGGGGGACTCTGACGCACCCTTAGACCACCCCCTGAGGGTAGCCTGTGAGTTTGGTCAGAATCGGAGACAATTTTTTTTTTTCGGCCGAAAATCGCAAAAACGCAAAGGCTATAGCCTTTGCATTTTTACGATTTTCGGCCGAAAAATAATGTTGCCCCAAAGTGACGGGGGTTGTTCCGGGGGACTCTTACGCACTCTTAGACCACCCCAAGAGGGTAGCCTGTGAGTTTGGTCGAAATCGGAGAAAATTTTTTTTTCGGCCGAATATCGCAAAAACGCAAAGGCTATAGCCTTGCCATTTTTACGATTTTCGGCCGAAAAATAATATCGCTCCAAAGTGACGGGGGTTGTTCCGGGGGACTCTTACGCACCCTAAGACCACCCCCCGAGGGTAGCCTGTGAGTTTGGTCGAAATCGGAGACAATTTTTTTTCGGCCGAAGATCGCAAAAACGCAAAGGCTATAGCCTTGCCATTTTTACGATTTTCGGCCGAAAAATAATGTTGCCCCAAAGTGACGGGGGTTGTTCCGGGGGACTCTTACGCTCTCTTAGACAACCACAAGAGGGTAGCCTTTGAGTTTGATCGAAATCGGAGACAATTTTTTTTCGTCTGAAGATCGCAAAAACGCAAAGGCTATAGCCTTTGCATTTTTACGATTTTCGGCCGAAAAGGATTGTTGCCCCTAAGTGACGGGGGTTGTTCCGGGGGATTGTTACGCACCCTTAGACCTACCCCCGAGGGTAGCCTGTGAGTTTGGTCGAAATCGGAGACAATTGTTTTCTGCCGAAAATCGCTAAAAAGCAAAGGCTATAGCCTTTGCATTTTTACGATTTTCGGCCGAAAAGTAATGTTGCCCCTAAGTGACGGGGGTTGTTCCGGGGGATTGTTACGCAACCTTAGACCTACCCCCGAGGGTAGCCTGTGAGTTTGGTCGAAATCGGAGACAATTTTTTTCGGCCGAAAATCGCTAAAAAGCAAAGGCTATAGCCTTTGCCATTTTACGATTTTCGGCCGAAAAGTAATGTTGCCCCTAAGTGACGGGGGTTGTTCCGGGGGATTGTTACGCACCCTTAGACCTACCCCCGAGGGTAGCCTGTGAGTTTGGTCGAAATCGGAGACAATTTTTTTCGGCCGAAGATCGCAAAAACGCAAAGGCTATAGCCTTGCCATTTTTACGATTTTCGGCCGAAAAGTAATGTTGCCCCTAAGTGACGAGGGTTGTTCCGAAGGATTGTTACGCACCCGTAGACCTACCCCCGAGGGTAGCCTGTGAGTTAAGTCGAAATCGGAGACAATTTTTTTCGGCCGAAGATGGCAAAAACGCAAAGGCCATTTTTACGATTTTCGGCCGAAAAATAATGTCGCTCTAAAGTGACGGGGGTTGTTCCGGGGGACTCTTACGCACCCTTAGACCACCCCCTGAGGGTAGCCTGTGAGTTTGGTCGAAATCGGAGACAATTTTTTTTCGGCCGAAAATCGCAAAAACGCAAAGGCTATAGCCTTGCCATTTTTACGATTTTCGGCCGAAAAATAATGTTGCTCTAAAGTGACCGGGGTTGTTCCGGGGTTGTTACGCACCCTTAGACAACCAGAAGAGGGTAGCCTTTGAGTTTGGTCGAAATCGGAGACAATTTTTTTCAGCCGAAGATCGCAAAAACGCAAAGGCTATAGCCTTTGCATTTTTACGATTTTCGGCCGAAAAGTTATGTTGCCCCAAAAAGACGGGGGTTGTTCCGGGAGACTCTTACGCACTCTTAGACCACCCTAAGAGGGTAGCCTGTGAGTTTGGTCGAAATCGGAGACAATTTTTTTTCGGCCGAATATCGCAAAAACGCAAAGGCTATAGCCTTGCCATTTTTACGATTTTCGGCCGAAAAATAATGTCGCTCCAAAGTGACGGGGGTTGTTCCGGGGGACTCTTACGCACTCTTAGACCACCCAGAGAGGGTAGCCTGTGAGTTTGGTCAAAATCGGAGACAATTTTTTTTCGCCCGAATATCGCAAAAACGCAAAGGCTATAGCCTTGCCATTTTTACGATTTTCGGCCGAAAAATAATGTTGCCCCAAAGTGACGGGGGTTGTTCCGGGGGACTCTTACGCACCCTTAGACCACCCCCTGAGGGTAGCCTGTGAGTTTGGTCAGAATCGGAGACAATTTTTTTTTTTCGGCCGAAACTCGCAAAAACACAAAGGCTATAGCCTTTGCATTTTTACGATTTTCGGCCGAAAAATAATGTCGCTCCAAAGTGACAGGGGTTGTTCCGGGGGACTCTTACGCACTCTTAGACCACCCAGAGAGGGTAGCCTGTGAGTTTGGTCAAAATCGGAGACAATTTTTTTTCGCCCGAATATCGCAAAAACGCAAAGGCTATAGCCTTGCCATTTTTACGATTTTCGGCCGAAAAACAATGTTGCCCCAAAGTGACGGGGGTTGTTCCGGGGGACTCTTACGCACTCTTAGACCAACCCAAGAGGGTAGCCTGTAAGTTTGGTCGAAATCGGAGACAATTTTTTTTCGGCCGAAGATCGCAAAAACGCAAAGGCTATAGCCTTGCCATTTTTACGATTTTCGGCCGTAAAATAATGTGGCTCCAAAGTGACGGGGGTTGTTCCAGGGGACTGATGCGCACCTTTAGACCAACCCCCGAAGCTAGCCTGTGAGTTTGGTCGAAATCGGAGACAATTATTTTTCGGCCGAAGATCGCAAAAACGCAAAGGCTATAGCCTTGCCATTTTAACGATTTTCGGCCGAAAAATAATGTTGCTCAAAGTGACAGGGGTTGTTCTGGGGACTCTTACGCACCCTTAGGCAACCCCCCGAGGGTAGCCTGTGAGTTAAGTCGAAATCGGAGACAATTTTTTTTCGGCCGAATATCGCAAAAACGCAAAGGCTAGAGCCTTGCCATTTTTACGATTTTCGGCCGAAAAATAATGTCGCTCCAAAGTGACGGGGGTTGTTCCGGGGGATTCTTACGCTTCCTTAGACCAACCCCCGAGGGTAGCCTGTGAGTTTAGTCGAAATCGGAGACAATTTTTCTTCGGCTGAAGATCGCAAAAACGCAAAGGCTATAGCCTTGCCATTTTTACGATTTTCGGCCGAAAAATAATGTTGCCCCAAAGTGACGGGGGTTGTTCCGGGGGATTGTTACGCACCCTTAGACCACCCCGAGGGTAGCCTGTGAGTTTGGTCAAAATCGGAGACAATTTTTTTTTTCGGCCGAAAATCGCAAAAACGCAAAGGCTATAGCCTTGCCATTTTTACGATTTTCGGCCGAAAAATAATGTCTTTCCAAAGTGACGGGGGTTGTTCCGGGGGATTGTTACGCACCCTTAGACAACCACAAGAGGGTAGCCTTTGAGTTTGGTCGAAATCGGAGACAATTTTTTTCAGCCGAAGATCGCAAAAACGCAAAGGCTATAGCCTTTGCATGTTTACGATTTTCGGCCGAAAAGTAATGTTTCCCCAAAAAGTCGGGGGTTGTTCCGGGAGACTCTTACGCACTCTTAGACCACCCTAAGAGGGTAGCCTGTGAGTTTGGTCGAAATCGGAGACAATTTTTTCTCGGCCGAATATCGCAAAAACGCAAAGGCTATAGCCTTGCCATTTTTACGATTTTCGGCCGAAAAATAATGTTGCCCCAAAGTGACGGGGGTTGTTCCGGGGGATTGTTACGCACCCTTAGACCTACCCCCGAGGGTAGCCTGTGAGTTTGGTCGAAATCGGAGACAATTTTTTTCGGCCGAAGATCGCAAAAACGCAAAGGCTATAGCCTTGCCATTTTTACGATTTTCGGCCGAAAAATAATGTCTCTCCAAAGTGACGGGGGTTGTTCCGGGGGATTGTTACGCACCCTTAGACAACCACAAGAGGGTAGCCTTTGAGTTTGGTCGAAATCGGAGACAATTTTTTTCAGCCGAAGATCGCAAAAACGCAAAGGCTATAGCCTTTGCATTTTTACGATTTTCGGCCGTAAAGTAATGTTTCCCCAAAAAGACGGGGGTTGTTCCGGGAGACTCTTACGCACTCTTAGACCACCCTAAGAGGGTAGCCTGTGAGTTTGGTCGAAATCGGAGACAATTTTTTTCGGCCGAAAATCGCAAAAACGCAAAGGCTATAGCCTTGCCATTTTAACGATTTTCGGCCGAAAAATAATGTCGCTCCAAAGTGACGGGGGTTGTTCCGGGGGACTCTTACGCACTCTTAGACAACCACAAGAGGGTAGCCTTTGAGTTTGATCGAAATCGGAGACAATTTTTTTTCGGCTGAAGATCGCAAAAACGCAAAGGCTATAGCCTTGCCATTTTTACTATTCTCTGCCGAAAAATAATATTGCCCCAAAGTGACGGGGGTTGTTCCGGGGGATTGTTACGCCCCCTAAGACCTACCCCCGAGGGTAGCCTGTGAGTTTGGTCGAAATCGGAGACAATTTCCTTTGGGCCAAAAATCACAAAAACGCAAAGGCTATAGCCTTGCCATTTTTACAATTTTCGGCCGAAAAATAATGTTGCTCCAAAGTGACGGGGGTTGTTCCAGGGGACTGATACGCACCTTTAGACCAACCCCCGAAGCTAGCCTGTGAGTTTGGTCGAAATCGGAGACAATTATTTTTCGGCCGAAGATCGCAAAAACGCAAAGGCTATAGCCTTGCCATTTTTACGATTTTCGGCCGAAAAATAATGTCGTTTCAAAGTGACGGGGGTTGTTCCGGGGGACTCTTACGCACCCTAAGACCAACCCCCGAGGGTAGCCTGTGAGTTTGGTCGAAATCGGAGACAATTTTTTTTCGGCCGAAAATCGCAAAAACGCAAAGGCTATAGCCTTTGCATTTTTACGATTTTCGTCCAAAAAATAATGTTGCTCAAAAGTGACGGAGTTGTTCCGGGGGACTTTTACGCACCCTTAGACCGACCCCCTAGGGTAGCCTGTGAGTTTGGTCAAAATCGGAGACATTTTTTTTCGGCCAAAAATCGCAAAAACGCAAAGGCTATAGCCTTGCCATTTTTACGATTTTCGGCCGAAAAATAATGTTGCCCTAAAGTGACGGGGGTTGTTCCGGGGGACTCTTACGCACCCTTAGACCACCCCCCCCGAGGGTAGCCTGTGAGTTAGGTCGAAATCGGAAACAATTTTTTCGGCCGAAAATCGCAAAACCGCAAAGGCTATAGCCTTGCCATTTTTACGATTTTCGGCCAAAAATTAATGTTGCTTCAAAGTGACGGGGTTGTTCCGGGGATTGTTACGCACCCTTAGACAACCACAAGAGGGTAGCCTGTGAGTTTGGTCGAAATCGGAGACAATTTTTTCGGCCGAAGATCGCAAAAACGCAAAGGCTATAGCCTTTGCATTTTTACGATTTTCGGCCGTAAAGTAATGTTTCCCCAAAAAGACGGGGGTTGTTCCGGGAGACTCTTACGCACTCTTAGACCACCCTAAGAGGGTAGCCTGTGAGTTTGGTCGAAATCGGAGACAATTTTTTTCGGCCGAAAATCGCAAAACCGCAAAGGCTATAGCCTAGCCATTTTTACGATTTTCGGCTGAAAAATAATGTCCCTCCAAAGTGACGGGGGTTGTTCTGGGAGACTCTTACGCACCCTTAGACACCCCCGAGGGTAGCCTGTGAGTTTAGTCGAAATCGGAGACAATTTTTTTTCGGCTGAAGATCGCAAAAACGCAAAGGCTATAGCCTTGCCATTTTTACTATTCTCTGCCGAAAAATAATATTGCCCCAAAGTGACGGGGGTTGTTCCGGGGGATTGTTACGCACCCTTAGACAACCACAAGAGGGTAGCCTTTGAGTTTGGTCGAAATCGGAGACAATTTTTTTCAGCCGAAAATCGCTAAAAAGCAAAGGCTATAGCCTTTGCATTTTTACGATTTTTGGCCGAAAAGTAATGTTGCCCCTAAGTGACGGGGGTTGTTCCGGGGTGACTCTTACGCACTCTAGGACCACCTCCCGAGGGTAGCCTGTGAAATTGGTCCAAATCGGAGACAATTTTTTTTTGGCCGAAGATCGCAAAAACGCAAAGGCTATAGCCTTTGCATTTTTACGATTTTCGGCCGAAAAATAATGTTGCCCCAAAGTGACGGGGGTTGTCCAGGGGGACTCTTACGCACCCTAAGACCACCCCCCGAGGGTAGCCTGTGAGTTTGGTCGAAATCGGAGACAATTTTTTTCGGCCGAAGATCGCAAAAACGCAAAGGCTATAGCCTTGCCATTTTACGATTTTCGGCCGAAAAATAATGCTGCCCCAAAGTGACGGGGGTTGTTCCGGGGGACGCTTACGCACCCTTAGACCAACTCCCGAGGGTACCCTGTGAGTTTGGTCGAAATCGGAGACATTATATTTTGGCCGAAAATCGCAATGACGCAAAGGCTATAGCCTTGCCATTTTTACGATTTTCGGCCGGAAAATAATGTTGCTCAAAAGTGACGGGGGTTGTTCCGGGGGACTCTTACGCACCCTTAGACCACCCCCTGAGGGTAGCCTGTGAGTTTGGTCAGAATCGGAGACAATTTTTTTTTTCGGCCGAAAATCGCAAAAACGCAAAGGCTATAGCCTTGCCATTTTTACGATTTTCGGCCGAAAAATAATGTTGCCCCAAAGTGACGGGGGTTGTTCCGGGGGACTCTTACGCACTCTTAGACCACCCTAAGAGGGTAGCCTGTGAGTTTGGTCGAAATCGGAGACAATTTTTTTTCGGCCGAATATCGCAAAAACGCAAAGGCTATAGCCTTGCCATTTTTACGATTTTCGGCCGAAAAATAATGTCGCTCCAAAGTGACGAGGGTTGTTCCGGGGGACTCTTACGCACCCTTAGACCACCCCCTGAGGGTAGCCTGTGAGTTTGGTCAAAATCGGAGACAATTTTTGTTTTCGGCCGAAGATCGCAAAAACGCAAAGGCTATAGCCTTGCCATTTTTACGATTTTCGGCCGAAAAATAATGTTGCCCCAAAGTGACGGGGGTTGTTCCGGGGGACTCTTACGCACTCTTAGACAACCACAAGAGGGTAGCCTTTGAGTTTGATCGAAATCGGAGACAATTTTTTTTCGGCTGAAGATCGCAAAAACGCAAAGGCTATAGCCTTGCCATTTTTACGATTTTCGGCCGAAAAATAATGTCTCGCCAAAGTGACGGGGGTTGTTCCGGGGGATTGTTACGCACCCTTAGACAACCACAAGAGGGTAGCCTTTGAGTTTGGTCGAAATCGGAGACAATTTTTTTCAGCCGAAGATCGCAAAAACGCAAAGGCTATAGCCTTTGCATTTTTACGATTTTCGGCCGAAAAGTAATGTTGCCCTTAAGTGACGAGGGTTGTTCCGGGGGATTGTTACGCACCCTTAGACCTACCCCCGAGGGTAGCCTGTGAGTTTGGTCGAAATCGGAGACAATTTTTTTCGGCCGAAAATCGCTAAAAAGCAAAGGCTATAGCCTTTGCATTTTTACGATTTTCGGCCGAAAAGTAATGTTGCCCCTAAGTGACGGGGGTTGTTCCGGGGGATTGTTACGCACCCTTAGACCTACCCCCGAGGGTAGCCTGTGAGTTTGGTCGAAATCGGAGACAATTTTTTTTCGGCCGAATATCTTAAAAACGCAAAGGCTATAGCCTTGCCATTTTAACGATTTTCGGCCGAAAAATAATGTCGTTTCAAAGTGACGGGGATTGTTCCGGGGGACTCTTACGAACCCTTAGGCAACCCCCCGAGGGTAGCCTGTGAGTTTGGTCGAAATCGGAGACAATTTTTTTTCGGCCGAAAATCGCAAAAACGCAAAGGCTACAGCCTTTGCATTTTTACGATTTTCGGCCGAAAAATAATGTCGCTCCAAAGTGACGGGGGTTGTTCCGGGGGATTCTTACGCTTCCTTAGACCAACCCCCGAGGGTAGCCTGTGAGTTTTGTCGAAATCGGAGACAATTTTTCTTCGGCCGAAGATCGCAAAAACGCAAAGGCTATAGCCTTGCCATTTTTACGATTTTCGGCCGAAAAATAATGTTGCCCCAAAGTGACGGGGGTTGTTCCGGGGGATTGTTACGCACCCTTAGACCTACCCCCGAGGGTAGCCTGTGAGTTTGGTCGAAATCGGAGACAATTTTTTTCGGCCGAAGATCGCAAAAACGCAAAGGCTATAGCCTTGCCATTTTTACGATTTTCGGCCGAAAAATAATGTCTCTCCAAAGTGACGGGGGTTGTTCCGGGGGATTGTTACGCACCCTTAGACAACCACAAGAGGGTAGCCTTTGAGTTTGGTCGAAATCGGAGACAATTTTTTTCAGCCGAAGATCGCAAAAACGCAAAGGCTATAGCCTTTGCATTTTTACGATTTTCGGCCAAAAAATAATGTTGCCCCAAAGTGACGGGGGTTGTTCGGGGGACTCTTACGCACTCTTAGACCACCCTAAGAGGGTAGCCTGTGAGTTTGGTCGAAATCGGAGACAATTTTTTTCGGCCGAAAATCGCAAAACGCAAAGGCTATAGCCTTGCCATTTTTACGATTTTCGGCCGAAAAATAATGTCGCTCCAAAGTGACGGGGGTTGTTCCGGGGGACTCTTACGCACCCTTAGACCACCCCCAGAGGGTAGCCTGTGAGTTTGGTCGAAATCGGAGACAATTTTTTTTCGGCCGAAAATCGCAAAAACGCAAAGGCTATAGCCTTGCCATTTTTACGATTTTCGGCCGAAAAATAATGTTGCCCCAAAGTGACGGGGGTTGTTCCGGGGGATTGTTACGCACCCTTAGACAACCACAAGAGGGTAGCCTTTGAGTTTGGTCGAAATCGGAGACAATTTTTTCAGCCGAAAATCGCAAAAGCAAAGGCTATAGCCTTGCCATTTTTACGATTTTCGGCCGAAAAGTAATGTTGCCCCAAAGTGACGGGGGTTGTTCCGGGGACTCTTACGCACTCTAGGACCACCTCCGAGGGTAACCTCTGAGTTTGGTCGAAATAGGAGACAATTTTTTGGCCGAAAATCGCTTAACGCAAAGGCTATAGCCTTTGCATTTTTACGATTTTCGGCCGAAAAATAATGTTGCTCCAAAGTGACGGGGGTTGTCCAGGGGAACTCTTACGCACCCTAAGACCAACCCCCGAGGGTAGCCTGTGAGTTTGGTCGAAATCGGAGACAATTTTTTTTCGGCCGAAGATCGCAAAACGCAAAGGCTATAGCCTTGCCATTTTTACGATTTTGGGCCGAAAAATAATATCGCTCCAAAGTGACGGGGGTTGTTCCGGGGGACTCTTACGCACCCGTAGACCAACTCCCGTGGGTAGCCTGTGAGTTTGGTCCAAATCAGAGACAATTTTTTTTGGCCGAAAATCGCAAAAACGCAAAGGCTATAGCCTTTGCATTTTTACGATTTTCGGCCGAAAAATAATGTTGCCCCAAAGTGACGGGGGTTGTTCCGGGGGACTCTTACGCACTCTTAGACCACCCCCTGAGGGTAGCCTGTGAGTTTGGTCAGAATCGGAGACAATTTTTTTTTTCGGCCGAAAATGGCAAAAACGCAAAGGCTATAGCCTTGCCATTTTTACGATTTTCGGCCGAAAAATAATGTTGCCCCAAAGTGACGGGGGTTGTTCCGGGGGACTCTTACGCACTCTTAGACCACCCTAAGAGGGTAGCCTGTGAGTTTGGTCGAAATCGGAGACAATTTGTTTTCGGCCGAATATCGCAAAAACGCAAAGGCTATAGCCTTGCCATTTTTACGATTTTCGGCCGAAAAATAATGTCGCTCCAAAGTGACGAGGGTTGTTCCGGGGGACTCTTACGCACCCTTAGACCACCCCCTGAGGGTAGCCTGTGAGTTTGGTCGAAATCGGAGACAATTTTTTTCGGCCGAAAATCGCAAAAACGCAAAGGCTATAGCCTTGCCATTTTTACGATTTTCGGCCGAAAAATAATGTTGCCCCAAAGTGACGGGGGTTGTTCCGGGGGACTCTTACGCACTCTTAGACAACCACAAGAGGGTAGCCTTTGAGTTTGATCGAAATTGGAGACAATTTTTTTTCGGCTAAAGATCGCAAAAACGCAAAGGCTATAGCCTTGCCATTTTTACGATTTTCGGCCACAAAATAATGTTGCCCCAAAGTGACGGGGGTTGTTCCGGGGGATTGTTACGCACCCTTAGACAACCACAAGAGGGTAGCCTTTGAGTTTGGTCGAAATCGGAGACAATTTTTTTCAGCCGAAGATCGCAAAAACGCAAAGGCTATAGCCTTTGCATTTTTACGATTTTCGGCCGAAAAGTAATGTTGCCCCTAAGTGACGGGGGTTGTTCCGGGGGATTGTTACGCACCCTTAGACCTACCCCCGAGGGTAGCCTGTGAGTTTGGTCGAAATCGGAGACAATTTTTCTGGCCGAAAATCGCTAAAAAGCAAAGCCTATTGCCTTTGCATTTTTACGATTTTCGGCCGAAAAGTAATGTTGCCCCTAAGTGACGGGGGTTGTTCCGGGGGATTGTTACGCACCCTTAGACCTACCCCCGAGGGTAGCCTGTGAGTTTGGTCGAAATCGGAGACAATTTTTTTTCGGCCGAATATCTTAAAAACGCAAAGGCTATAGCCTTGCCATTTTCACGATTTTTGGCCGAAAAATAATGTCGCTCCAAAGTGACGGGGGTTGTTCCGGGGGACTCTTACGCACCCTTAGACCACCCCCTGAGGGTAGCCTGTGAGTTTAGTCGAAATCGAAAAACAATTTTTTTCGGCCGAAGATCGCAAAAACGCAAAGGCTATAGCCTTGCCACTTTTACGATTTTCGGCCGAAAAATAATGTTGCCCCAAAGTGACGGGGGTTGTTTCGGGGGATTGTTACGCACCCTTAGTCAACCACAAGAGGGTAGCCTTTAAGTTTGGTCGAAATCGGAGACAATTTTTCTCAGCCGAAGATCGCAAAAACGCAAAGGCTATAGCCTTTGCATTTTTACGATTTTCGGCCGAAAAGTAATGTTGCCCCTTAGTGACGAAGGTTGTTCCGGGGGATTGTAACGCACCAAAAGACCTACCCCCGAGGGTAGCCTGTGAGTTTGGTCGAAATCGGAGACAATTTTTTTCGGCCGAAGATCGCAAAAACGCAAAGGCTATAGCCTTTGCATTTTTACGATTTTCGGCCGAAAAGTAATGTTGCCCCTAAGTGACGGGGGTTGTTCCGGGGGATTGTTACGCACCCTTAGACCTACCCCCGAGGGTAGCCTGTGAGTTTGGTCGAAATCGGAGACAATTTTTTTCGGCCGAAGATCGCAAAAACGCAAAGGCTATAGCCTTGCCATTTTTACGATTTTCGGCCGAAAAATAATGTCGCTCCAAAGTGACGGGGGTTGTTCCGGGGGACTCTTACGCACCCTTAGACCACCCCCTGAGGGTAGCCTGTGAGTTTGGTCAGAATCAGAGACAATTTTTTTTTTCGGCCGAAAATCGCAAAAACACAAAGGCTGTAGCCTTGCCATTTTTACGATTTTCGGCCGAAAAATAATGTTGCTCCCAAAGTGACGGGGTTGTTCCGGGGATTGTTACGCACTCCTTAGACCTACCCCGATTGTAGCCTGTGAGTTTGGTCGAAATCGGAGACAATTTTTTCGGCCGAAGATCGCAAAACGCAAAGGCTATAGCCTTGCCATTTTACGATTTTCGGCCGAAAATAATGTTGCTCCAAAGTGACGGAGGGTTGTTCCGGGGATTGTTACGCACCCTTAGACAACCACAAGAGGGTAGCCTTTGAGTTTGGTCGAAATTGGAGACAATTTTTTTCAGCTGAAAATCGCAAAAACGCAAAGGCTATAGCCTTGCCATTTTTACGATTTTCGTCCAAAAAGTAATGTTGCCCCAAAGTGACGGGGGTTGTTCCGGGAGACTCTTACGCACCCTTACACCACCCCCAGAGGCTAGCCTGTGAGTTTGGTCGAAATCGGAGACAATTTTTTTTGGGGCGAAAATCGCAAAAACGCAAAGGCGATAGCCTTCCCATTTTTACGATTTTCGGCCGAAAAATAATGTCGCTCCAAAGTGACGGGGTTGTTCCGGGGACTCTTACGCACCTTAGACCACCCAGAGAGGGTAGCCTGTGAGTTTGGTCAAATCAGGAGACAATTTTTTTTCGGCCGAATATCGCAAAAACGCAAAGGCTATAGCCTTGCCATTTTTACGTTTTTCGGCCGAAAAATAATGTCGCTCCAAAGTGACGGGGGTTGTTCCGGGGGACTCTTACGCACACTTAGACCACCCCCTGAGGGTAGCCTGTGAGTTTGGTCAGAATCGGAGACAATTTTTTTTCGGAAGAAGATCGCAAAAACGCAAAGGCTATAGCCTTTGCATTTTACCTATTCGCTGCCGAAAAATAATATTGCCCCAAAGTGACGGGGGTTGTTCCGGGGGACTCTTACGCACTCTTAGACCAACCCAAGAGGGTAGCCTGTAAGTTTGGTCGAAATCGGAGACAATTTTTTTTCGGCCGAAGATCGCAAAAACGCAAAGGCTATAGCCTTGCCATTTTTACGATTTTCGGCCGTAAAATAATGTGGCTCCAAAGTGACGGGGGTTGTTCCAGGGGACTGATGCGCACCTTTAGACCAACCCCCGAAGCTAGCCTGTGAGTTTGGTCGAAATCGGAGACAATTATTTTTCGGCCGAAGATCGCAAAAACGCAAAGGCTACAGCCTTTGCATTTTTACGATTTTCGGCCGAAAAGTTATGTTGCCCCAAAAAGACGGGGGTTGTTCCGGGAGACTCTTACGCACTCTTAGACCACCCTAAGAGGGTAGCCTGTGAGTTTGGTCGAAATCGGAGACAATTTTTTTCGGCCGAAGATCGCAAAAACGCAAAGGCTATAGCCTTGCCATTTTTACGATTTTCGGCCGAAAAATAATGTCTCTCCAAAGTGACGGGGTTGTTCC
>CM066257.1:625494-741184 GCA_033675135.1 Frankliniella intonsa | reverse complement strand
GTACTAGCAGCGCTGAAAGAATTGAGTCCCAGTAGCGATACTCCGCGTCCGAGGTCGCTGCCAGGTGGCGCCCCCTGGTGGCCATTAACAAACAAGTGTGTAAGTAAAACAAAAGTTGCAATGCATGATTAAAATCAAAACAAGACTTTCAAAGCAACTTGAAATCGGATACATTGCCATTGTTAATTCCACTCCAAACAGAGACAGAAGTAGCGTCGATATGAATACAGTGCTAAAACCAATCACAAAAATGCTACAAGTGCCAAACGTGGCTAGCCATATTTTCAGTATCGTCTGCTACTGTCCGAAGAAGCGCGCACACTTGGTCGCCGCTCAAAATCAATACTTACAACGTGCTCGCTTACACTCAACTTAGAGACCCCAGACCAATCGCAGCATAACTGTAGAAAAAATGCGCTCATTTTCCTGCCAAATGTAAACCAGGGCGGTTTTGATAAACTTCCCACTCTTCTGAAAATCTTCTATGACACAAAAATTAAAACGGTGAAGGTGTAGTTGTGATCCGGTTACTCGCCACAATCGGCCCAGAGACCTGTAGCACTCTTAAAATGTCTGTCCTGGCTCTGCACTGCTACTCTTCTGAAGAGTAAGTGATAATGTCCTAGGAGCCCATTTTCATCCCTCTAAAAGCAACCCCTTTATCAAAGCTGTTGTCTTGAAAAACCGCCCATATATCCGCTTACACTCAACTTAGAGACTGAGACCAATCGCAGCATAACTGTAGAAAAATGCGCTCATTTTCCTGCCAAATGTAAGCCCAGGGCCCAGTTTTGACAAAACTACTCCCTCTTCTGGAAATTTTCTATGACACAAAAATTAAAACAGTGAAGGTGTAGTTGTGATCCGGTTCCTCGCCACAATCCAGCCAGAGAACACCACCACTCTTAAAATGTCTGTCTGGCTGTGCCCAGCTACGCTTCTGAAAGAGTAAGTGATGTTGTCCTAGAAAATTTCACCCTCCTAAAAGCAACCCCTTTATAAGAGCTGTTGTCTAGAAAAACCTTCCAAATATCCGCACACACTCAACTTAGAGCCTCCAAGACCAATCGCAGCATAACTGTAGAAAAAAATGCGCTCATTTTCCTACTAAATATAAGCGGGCGGTTTTGACAAAACTACCCACTTCTGGGAAATCTTCTGTAACCTAAAAATTAAAACAGGTGAAAGGTGTAGTTGGCAGGTCAGGTTACTCGCTTACAATCAGCCCAGAGACCTGCCAACACTCTTAAAATGTCTGTCCTGAAAACTCTGCCCTGCTACTCTTCTGAAGAGAGTAAGTGATATTGTCCTAGAACAACTTTCATCCCTCTAAAAGCAACCCCTTTATCAAAGCTGTTGTCTTGAAAAACCCTTATATATCCGCTTACACTCAACTTAGAGACCCCAGACCAATCGCAGCATAACTGTAGAAAAAATGCGCTCATTTTCCTACCAAATGTAAGCCAGGGCGGTTTCCAAACAAAACTACCCTCTTCCTGGAAATCTTCTATGATACAAAAATTAAAACGGTGAAGGTGTAGTTGCGATCAGATTTACTCGCTTACAATCAGCCCAGAGACCTGCCAACACTCTTAAAATGTCTGTCCTGGCTCCTGCCCTGCTTACTCTTCTGAAGAGTAAGTGATGTTGTCCTAGAACATTTCATCCCTCTAAAAGCTTAACCCCTTTAATCAAAGCTGTTGTCTTGAAAAACCGCCCAAATATCCGCTTACACTCAACTTAGGAGGCCCCAGACCAATCGCAACATAACTGTAGAAAAATGCACTCATTTTCCTACCAAATGTAAGCAGGGCAGTTTTGACAAAACTACCCCTCTTCTGGAAATCTTCTATGACACAAAAATTAAAACGGTGAAGGTGTAGTTGTGATCCGGTTCCTCACTTACAATCGAGCCCAGAGACCTGCCAACACTCTTAAAATGTCTGTCCTGGCTCTGCCCTGCTACTCTTCTGAAAGGAAGTAGAGTGATATTGTCCTAGAAGAATTTCATCCCTCTAAAAGCAACCCCTTTGGAAGAGCTGTTCTCTAGGAGAGCCGCCTAAAACTCCGCTTACACTCAACTTAGAGACCCCAGACCAATCGCAGCATAATCTGTAGAAAAAATGCGCTCATTTTCTGCCAAATGGTAAGCCCAGGGCGGTTTTGACCAAACTACCCCCTCTTCTGGAAAATCTTCTATGACACCAAAAATTAAAACGGTGAAGGTGTAGTTGTGAAGTCCGGTTTACTCAGCTTGACAATCGGCCCAGAGACCTGCCAACACTCTTAAAATGTCTGTCCCTGGCTCTGCCTGCGCTACTCTTCTGAAAGAGTAAGTGATATTAGTCTCTAGAAAATGTTTCATCCCTCTAAAAGCAACCCCTTTATCAAAAGCTGTTGTCTTGAAAAACCGCCCAAATATCCGCTTACACTCAACTTAGAGACCCCAGACCAATCGCAGCGCATAACTGTAGGAAAAAATGCGCTCATTTTCCTACTAAATGTAAGGGGGCGGTTTTGACAAAACTACACCCTCTTCTGGAAATTCTTCTATGATACAAAAATTAAAACGGTGAAGGTGTAGTTGTGATCCGGTTACTCGCTTACAATCGGCCCAGTAGACCTGCCAACACTCTTAAACAATGTCTGTCCTGGCTCTGCCCTGCTACTCTTCTGAAGAGTAAGTGATATTGTCCCTAGAAAATTTCAATCCCTCTAAAAGCAAATCCCCTTTATAAGAGCGCTGTTCTCTAGGAAAACCGCCCAAAAACTCCGCTTACACTCAACTTAGAGACCCCAGACCAATCGCAGACATAACTGTAGAAAAATGCGCTCATTTTCCTACCAAATGTAAGCCCAGGGCGGTTTTGACAAAACTACCCCCTTCTTCTGAAAATCTTCTATGACACAAAAATTAAAACGGTGAAGGTGTAGTTGTGATCCGGTTACTCGCTTACAATCGGCCCAGAGACCTGCCACCACTCTCTTAAAATGTCTGTCCCTGGCTCTGCCCTGCTACTCTTCTGAAGAGTAAGTGAGTATTGTCCTAGAACATTTCATCCCTCTAAAAGCAACCCCCTTTATCAAAGCTGTTGTCTTGAAAAACCGCCCAAATATCCGCTTACCACTCAACTTAGAGACCCCAGACCAATCGCAGGTACATAACTTTGTAGAAAAAATGCTCATTTTCCTACCAAATGTAAGCAGGGCGGTTTTGACCAAACTACCCCTCTTCTGAAAATCTTCTATGACACAAAAATTAAAACGGTGAAGGTGTGAAGTTGTGATCCGGTTTACTCGCTTACAATCGGCCCAGAGACCTGGGGCCACCACTCTTAAAATTGTCTGTCCTGGCTCTGCCCTGCTACTCTTCTGAAAGAGTAAGTGATATGTGTCCTAGAACATTTCATCCCTCTAAAAGCAACCCCTTTATCAAAAGCTGTTGTCTTGAAAAACCCGCCCAAATATCCGAAGCTTACACTCCAACTTTCTAGAGACCCCAGACCAATCGCTTGAGGGCATAACTGTAGAAAAAAATGCGCTCATTTTCCTACCATAATGTAAGCCCAGGGACGGTTTTGACAAAACTACCCCTCTTCTGGAAACTTTCTTCTATGATACAAAAATTAAAACGGTGAAAGGTGTAGTGTGTGATCCGGTTACTCGCTTACAATCGGCCCAGAGACCTGCCAACCACTTCTTAAAATGTCTGTCCTGGCTCTGCCCTGCTACTCTTCTGAAGAGTAAAGTGATATTGTCCTAGAACATTTCATCCCTCTAAAAGCAACCCCTTTATCAGTTGTAAGCTTTGCTTTTTTTTTTGTCTTGGAAAAACCGCCAATATATCCGCTTACACTCTCAACTTAGAGACCCCAGACCAATCCGCAGCATACACTGTAGGGAAAAATGCGCTCATTTTCCTACCAAATGTAAGCAAGGGGCGGTTTTTGACAAAACTACCCTCTTCTGGAAATCTTCTATGACACAAAAATTAAAACGGTGAAGGTGTAGTTGTGATCCGGTTCCTCGCTTACAATCGGCCCAGAGACCTGCCACCACTCTTAAAATGTATCTGTCCTGGCTCTGCCCTGCTGCGCTTTTCTGAAGAAGTAAGTGATATTGGTCCTAGAACATTTCATCCCTCTAAAAGCAACTCCCTTTATAAGAGCTGTTGTCTTGAAAAACCACTTCCAAATATCCGCTTACACTCAACTTAGAGACCTCAGACCAATCGCAGCATAACTGTAGAAAAAAAAATGCGCCTCATTTTCCTACTAAATTGGGTAAGCCCAGGGCGGTTTTGACAAAACTACCCCTCTTCTGGAAATCTTCTATGCAAACACAAAAATTAAAACGGTGAAGGGTGTAGTTGTGATCCGGTTACTGCTTAACACAATCGGCCCAGAGACCTGCCACCACTCTTAAAATGCCATCTGTCCTGGCTCTGCCTCTGCTACTCTTCTGATAGTAAGTTGATATTGTCCTAGAACATTTCATCCCTCTAAAAGCAACCCCTTTATCAAAGCTGTTGTCTTGAAAAACCGCCCATATATCCGCTTACACTCAACTTAGAGACCCCAGACCAATCGCAGCATAACTGTAGAAAAAATGCGCTCATTTTCCTACCAAATGTAAGCGGGGCGGTTTTGACCAAACTACCCCTCTTCTGAAAATCTTCTATGACACAAAAATTAAAACGGTGAAGGTGTAGTTGTGATCCGGTTACTCGCTTACAATCGGCCCAGAGACCTGCCACCACTCTTAAAATGTCTGTCCTGGCTCTGCCCTGCTACTCTTCTGAAGAGTAAGTGATATTGTCCTAGAACATTTCATCCCTCTAAAAGCAACCCCTTTATCAAAGCTGTTGTCTTGAAAAACCGCCCAAATATCCGCTTACACTCAACTTAGAGACCCCAGACCAATCGCAGCATAACTGTAGAAAAATGCGCTCATTTTCCTACCAAATGTAAGCAGGGCAGTTTTGACAAAACTACCCCTCTTCTGGAAATCTTCTATGATACAAAAATTAAAACGGTGAAGGTGTAGTTGTGATCCGGTTACTCGCTTACAATCGGCCCAGAGACCTGCCAACACTCTTAAAATGTCTGTCCTGGCTCTGCCCTGCTACTCTTCTGAAGAGTAAGTGATATTGTCCTAGAACATTTCATCCCTCTAAAAGCAACCCCTTTATCAAAGCTGTTGTCTTGAAAAACCGCCCATATATCCGCTTACACTCAACTTAGAGACCTCAGACCAATCGCAGCATAACTGTAGAAAAAATGCGCTCATTTTCCTACCAAATGTAAGCGGGGCGGTTTTGACAAAACTACCCCTCTTCTGGAAATCTTCTATGACACAAAAATTAAAACAGTGAAGGTGTAGTTGTGATCCTGTTCCTCGCTTACAATCGGCCCAGAGACCTGCCACCACTCTTAAAATGTCTGTCCTGGCTCTGCCCTGCTACTCTTCTGAAGAGTAAGTGATATTGTCCTAGAAAATTTCACCCTCTAAAAGCAACCCCTTTATAAGAGCTGTTGTCTAGGGAAACCTTCCAAATATCCGCTTACACTCAACTTAGAGACCTCAGACCAATCGCAGCATAACTGTAGAAAAAATGCGCTCATTTTCCTACTAAATGTAAGCGGGGCGGTTTTGACAAAACTACCCCACTTCTGGAAATCTTCTATGACACAAAAATTAAAACGGTGAAGGTGTAGTTGTGATCCGGTTACTCGCTTACAATCGGCCCAGAGACCTGCCACCACTCTTAAAATGTCTGTCCTGGCTCTGCCCTGCTACTCTTCTGAAGAGTAAGTGATATTGTCCTAGAACATTTCATCCCTCTAAAAGCAACCCCTTTATCAAAGCTGTTGTCTTGAAAAACCGCCCAAATATCCGCTTACACTCAACTTAGAGACCCCCGACCAATCGCAGCATAACTGTAGAAAAAATGCGCTCATTTTCCTACCAAATGTAAGCGGGGCGGTTTCCCCCTTCGTCCTCCCCCTCTCTCCCCTTTTCCTCTCTCTCCCCACCCCCTATCCTCTCTCCGGCCTGTAAGCCCTCGTGTTAAGCCGGGTCAGTCCTACTGGCCGCGATGATTCGCATTTTGTTGGCGGTGCCGGGATTCAGAACCAGCCAGACTCAGCGCTCACGCTTCATGGTCTGGAACCTACTGAGCTAAGGAGCCTTGTGCGGGCGAGACGTCCTGTGCCGCACACCACCCCCGTAAGAAAAATGAATCTCTGGATGTGCCCTGGCCACGGTTTGGATATCGCCAGGGAGCCGAAGCGCTAGATGCGATCGACATCCAGGCCGGATCAAGTGTGTGATCGCCTTGCGTTACTGCGTGGTATCTCACATGAAACTCGCGTGAAATCTCGACTGGATCTTTGCTGGATCTCGCCTAGATACCGCGGAACAAATCCAGTGAAAATCCAGAGCACAGCTCGGGGTCGCTCCAAAGAAATAAAAAAGTCAAAAACGAATTCGCCTGCGAGAGAGCAACCGAACCTCTGCCGGCTTATTACCAGTCTGCAGACGCTAACCACTTGCCAGAGGCGGATAGCTGCTTGATGCTGCGTAGCTCGCTGCTCTTCGACCGCTCGCCCAGCCGGCGCTGCACTCTCATTTGCTTCCAGAAAACGCATACGGAGAATTTTTGTGCAATCCCATAATATGGATGAGATCCACAAACTATAATGCAATACCTTTTCATTTATAAGGTATAGACAACATATAAATGATTTCTTTTAAAACTTTTTTAAGCAGAACCATGTCTATAGTAGATCTAATTATCTATTAATACGAACGATTTTATCTGTATCACCAATGGTTTGTGATTTATCCATAGTATGATCTCCTATCGCAGCATAACTGTAGAAAAAATGCGCTCATTTTCCTACCAAATGTAAGCGGGGCGGTTTCCCCCTTCGTCCTCCCCCTCTCTCCCCCTTTTCCCTTCTCCCCCACCCCCTATCCTCTCTCCGCCTGTAAGCCTCGTGTTAAGCCGGGTCAGTCCTACTGGCCGCGAGATTCGCATTTTGTTGGCGGTGCCGGGATTCGAACCAGCCAACTCAGCGCTCACGCTTCGGTCGGAACCTACTGAGCTAAGGAGCCTTGTGCGGGCGAGACGTCCTGTGCCGCACCACCCCGTAAGAAAATGAATCCCTGGATGTGCCCTGGCCACGGTCTGGATATCGCCAGGGGAGCCGAAGGCTAGATGCAGTCGACATCCAGGCCGGATCCAAGTGTGTGATCGCCTTGCGTTACTGCGTGGTATCTCACATGAAACTCGCGTGAAACTCGACTGGATCTTTGCTGGATCTCGCCTAGATACGGAACAAATCCAGTGAAAATCCAGGCAAGCTCGGGGTCGCTCAAAGAAATAAAGTCAAAAGCAATTCGCCTGTGAGGTACCGAACCTCTGCCGCCTGGTCACCAGCCTGAGACGCTACCCACTTGGCCAGAGCGGATAGCTGTTGAAGCTTCGTGGCTCGCTGCTCTTGACCGCTCGCCCAGCCGGCGCTGCACTCTCATTTGCTTCCAGAAACGCATAGGAGATCATACTATGGATAAATCACAAACCATTGGTGATACAGATAAAATCGTTCGTATTAATAGATAATTAGATCTACTATAGACATGGTTCGCTTTAAAAGTTTTAAAAGAAATCATTTATATTTGTCTATACCTTATAAATGAAAGGTATTGCATTATGGTTTGTGATTCATCCATATTATGATTGCACAAAATTCTCCGTATGCGTTTCTGGAAGCAAATGAGAGTGCAGCGCCGGCTGGGCGAGCGGTCAAGAGCAGCGAGCTACGCAGCATCAGCAGCTATCCGCTCTGGCTAAGTGAGTTAGCGTCTCAGGACTTAATAAACCGGCAGAGGTTAGGTGCCTCTGAAGCAGGCGAATCTGTTGACTTTATTTCTTTGAGCGACCCCGAGCTTGCCTGGATTTTCACTGACGATTTATTCCGTATCTAGGCGAGAGATCCAGCAAAGATCCAGTCGAGTTTCATCACGCGAGTTTCATGTGAGACTCACCGCGCAACAAACGCAAGGCGATCCTACAGTCTGATCCGGCCTGGATGTCTACTGCATCTGGCCTTTCTCGGCTCGCCAGGCGACATCCAGAACGCCGTGGCCAGGCAGCATCAATGGATTCATTTTCTCACGGGACTTATTACAACGCTGCCTGAATTGTCCCTGCCGGGCCGGGCGGTCCACCCTCCCCTACCCACGGCCTGCCGCCCTCCACACACGTTCAACAGACCATTTTGCACACAATTTGCAGAGATGCTCTCACAACGTTCTCAGACCACTCCTCCGAAGACCATTTGAGACACCATTCTCTGAGCGCCGCGAACACCTTTACAAACCTTTTGCAGAACGGTCTCGAAAGATGTTGCGGTAATAGAATTCACAAACCACTTTCGAGGAGCATTCTCAAACAGGGTCTGGACACCTCAGTACAAACCATTTCAAGACCATTCTCGAATGCTTTACAAATGCGCTTCCACCAGACCAATCATTTGCACTCCGTTCTCTCTCCAGTTTCCAAAACGCTTATTACAGCATCCACACACCGTTCAAGGCCATTTCTTCCAAGACAGTTTTATCACCATTCTACAACCGTTTCATGAATAGGTGAGATTTGTACGCCTTACCATACGCCATTTTCAAATGCTCTTCCTCACAAACGGTCTGAGAATGGTTACGAATGCTATGAAAACGGACTGAATGCTCTGAAACGCTTTCCAAACGGCTTCAAACGGTGAACTGCCGATCACAGGAACACCAGGGCTAGAGAACAGCTCTTATAAAGGGGATGCTTTTAGAGGGATGAAATTTTCTAGGACAATATCACTTACTCTTCAGAAGAGTAGCAGGGCAGAGCCGGGACAGACATTTTAAGAGTGTTGGCAGGTCTCTGGGCCGATTGTAAGCGAGTAACCCGGATCACAACTACACCTTCACCGTTTTAATTTTTGTGTCATAGAAGATTTCAGAAGGGTAGTTTTGTCAAAACCGCCCACTTACATTTGTGGAAAATGATGCATTTTTTCACCACAGTTATGCTGCGATTGGTCTGAGGTCTCTAAGTTGAGTGTGAAAGCGGATATTTGGGGCGGTTTTTCAAGACAACAGCTTTTGATAAAGGGGTTGCTTTTAGAGGGATGAAATTTTCTAGGACAATATCACTTACTCTTCAGAAGAGTAGCAGAGGGCAGAGCCGGGACAGACATTTTAAGAGTGTTGGCAGGTCTCTGGGGCCGATTGTAAGCAAAGTAACCGGATCACAACTACACCTTCACCGTTTTAATTTTGTGTCATAGAAGATTTCCAGAAGAGGGGGTAGTTTTGTCAAAAACCGCCCCGCTTTACATTTGGTAGGAAAAATGAGCGCATTTTTCTACAGTTATGCTGCGATTGGTCTGGGGTCTCTAAGTTGAGTGTAAGCGGATGTTTGGGCCGTTTTCAAGACAACAGCTTTGATAAAGGGTTGCTTTTTAGCGGGATGAAATGTTCTAAGGACAATATCACTTTACTCTTCAAAAGAGTAGCAGGGCAGAGCCAGGACAGACATTTTAAGAGTGGTGGCAGGTCTCTGGGCCGATTGTAAGCGAGTAACCGGATCACAACTACACCTTCACCGTTTTAATTTTTGTGTCATAGAAGATTTCCAGAAGTGGGGTAGTTTTGTCAAAACCGCCCCGCTTACATTTAGTAGAAAAATGAGCGCATTTTCTCTACAGTTATGCTGAGATTGGTCTGGTGTCTCTAAGTTGAGTGTAAGCGGATATTTGGAAGGTTTCCTAGACATACAGCTGCTTAAGTAAAGGGGTTGCTTTTAGAGGGTGAAATTTTCTGGAGACAATATCACTACTCTTCATGAAGCAAGTAGCTGGAGCAGAGCCAGGACAGACATTTTAAGAGTTGGTGGCAGGTCTCTGGGCCGATTGTAGCGAACCGGATCAACTACACCTTCACCGTTTTAATTTTTGTCATGAAGATTTCCAGAAGTGGGGTTTTGTCAAAACCGCCTCATTTACATTTAGTAGGAAAATGAGCGCATTTTTCATACAGATTATGCTGCGATTGGTCTGAGGTCTCTAAGTTAGGAGTGTAAGCGGATGTTGGAAGGTTTCCCTAGACAACAGCTCTTATAAAGGGGTTGCTTTTAGAGGGTGAAATTTTCTAGGACAATATCACTTACTCTTCAGAAGCGTAGCTGGGCAGAGCCAGGACAGACATTTTAAGAGTGGTGGCAGGTCTCTGGGCCGATTGTAAGCGAGGAACCGGATCACAACTACACCTTCACCGTTTTAATTTTTGTGTCATAGAAGATTTCCAGAAGAGGGGTAGTTTTGTCAAAACCGCCCCGCTTACATTTGGTAGGTAAATGGGCGCAATTTTCAACAGTTATGCTGCGATTGGTCTGGGGTCTCTAAGTTGAGTGTAAGCGGATATTTGGGCGGTTTTTCAAGACAACAGCTTTGATAAAGGGGTTGCTTTTAGAGGGATGAAATGTTCTAGGACAATATCACTTACTCTTCAGAAGAGTAGCAGGGCAGAGCCAGGACAGACATTTTAAGAGTGGTGGCAGGTCTCTGGGCCGATTGTAAGCGAGTAACCGGATCACAACTACACCTTCACCGTTTTAATTTTTGTATCATAGAAGATTTCCAGAAGAGGGGTAGTTTTGTCAAAACCGCCCCGCTTACATTTGGTAGGAAAATGAGCGCATTTTTTCTACAGTTATGCTGCGATTGGTCTGAGGTCTCTAAGTTGAGTGTAAGCGGATATTTGGAAGGTTTCCCTAGACAACAGCTCTTATAAAGGGGTTGCTTTTAGAGGGTGAAATTTTCTAGGACAATATCACTTACTCTTCAGAAGCGTAGCTGGGCAGAGCCAGGACAGACATTTTAAGAGTGGTGGCAGGTCTCTGGGCCGATTGTAAGCGAGGAACCGGATCACAACTACACCTTCACCGTTTTAATTTTTGTGTCATAGAAGATTTCCAGAAGAGGGGTAGTTTTGTCAAAACCGCCCCGCTTACATTTGGTAGGAAAATGAGCGCATTTTTTCAACAGTTATGCTGCGATTGGTCTGGGGTCTCTAAGTTGAGTGTAAGCGGATATTTGGGCGGTTTTTCAAGACAACAGCTTTGATAAAGGGGTTGCTTTTAGAGGGATGAAATTTTCTAGGACAATATCACTTACTCTTCAGAAGAGTAGCAGGGCAGAGCCAGGACAGACATTTTAAGAGTGTTGGCAGGTCTCTGGGCCGATTGTAAGCGAGTAACCGGATCACAACTACACCTTCACCGTTTTAATTTTTGTGTCATAGAAGATTTCCAGAAGAGGGGTAGTTTGGTCAAAACCGCCCCGCTTACATTTGGTAGGAAAATGAGCGCATTTTTTCTACAGTTATGCTGCGATTGGTCTGGGGTCTCTAAGTTGAGTGTAAGCGAGTTAATGTTGCAAGTATTGATTTTGAGCGGCGACCAAGTGTGCGCGCTTCTTCGGACAGTAGCAGACGATACTGAAAATATGGTTAGCCACGTTTGGCACTTGTAGCATTTTTTGTGATTGGTTTTAGCACTGTATTCTTATCGACGCTACTTCTGTCTCGTTTGAGTGAATTAACAATGGCAATGTATCCGATTTCAAGTTGCTTTGAAAGTCTTGTTTTGTTTTTAATGATGCATAGCAGCCTGTGTTTTCCTTACACACTTGTTTGTTAATAGCCACCAGGGGGCACCACCTGGCAGCGACCTCGGACGCGGAGTATCGCTACCGGGGGGGTTCAATTCTTTCTGCGCTGCTAGTACACACGTAGTTTCTGTGTGATTTTTCGTGTGTACATGCCAAGGTATTCAGCAAATAGTGCGTACCTTGGAATGTTCACACTATTTACTGAATACCTGTAAGTATGCAGTAAATAATGAATACATGTACACACTTGGTTTTCCAGAGCATGGTTATGCAGCAGAACGTGCAACCATAGTTATGCACATCGCTGCGTACATAACTATGCATCAAATTGTGCATTCATATGCACAAATGTATAAAAAATAAGCATAGTTATGCATAAAATTTGTGCTTAACTGTGGTTGCACGTATTCCTGCACCTCTTATGCACAGCAACATGCATAAGGGTTTACTGTATAAATTTACAGCATCTCGTTATTTGCGATTTACACTAAAGAATCAAAGTTACGATCGGTATCGTTTAAGAATGGCAATTCTATACTAGCTGTAATTTTCAATTTTGGTTATTGTTACAATTTTATCTCTTAACTTTATTACATTCGCGTCTGAGCCAAAAACATTGGCAGGTGTACAAAATCATTAGCTGTATAAACGCAGCAAATTTTTAAGCGACGGTGCTTATTTTCTAGCATCCATTCTATTTATTTTTCTGCTGTTTTACGTTTTCAGCCGTTGTGCTAATTTTTCACATCTAATTATTTTAGCTGAGCGAATTTTTCACGTGCGCAGGGATAATTCATCCGTAACCCCTACAAACATTTCTCACAGTGTTTATACATGCTCGATTCAAACATGCACTCTGAAAATGTGAATTTTGCTAGGTACAAAAAGTTCTTCCCCTACAAATCCTAGCAAGTTTATAGTTTATAACCGACTAAAAGCAATCGCATTTTCATGACGTATTTGTGGATGGTATATAGGAATAGGGGAAACGAAGTATTATCTGATATTATGGCATAGAGAAGCGTCCTGCACTGAACCGCCGGCAATTTGCCTTGTTCCCGCGCAGTATGAGAAGTTTTTCCCTGCGCTCCCACAATCAGGAGAGAGAGAGAGAGAGAGAGAGAGAGAGAGAGAGAGAGAGAGAGAGAGAGAGAGAGAGAGAGAGAGAGAGAGAGAGACACAGAGAGAGAGAGACACAGAGAGAGAGAGAGAGAGAGAGAGAGAGAGAGAGAGAGAGAGAGAGAGAGAGAGAGAGATTGGCCGCTGGGAAGAGGATTATGCGGCCGGATGGGTACACTATCCGACATCGCTCTGACGTCACAACTTTTGGGCGTAACTTTTGTCATCGCGCTCCCACTCGTCGAGAGGTCCCCTTGACACACATTCGTTCCCTGACCTACCGGAAACGGGACGCATTAGCCCTACCTCCTCCCTCTCACTCACTCTCTTTCGCATACAATACCGTGACGTGTAACGCTAGCGACACACACAGGAACGAGGAAGGAGGAGTAGAGAGGTAACCATGGTAACGCTCGACAGCAACGGAGCAACGCCTCGGAAGCAAGGCCCGCGGGGCAGGGGACTACCCTGCTCCTCGCCCCCGCCCCCTCCCCTTTCCCCCACGCCCACGCCTCGCACAACGCAGTAAAAAGTAGAACGAGACACTGGTACCCCCAACAGATCTCTGTATCAACACTTGTCGCGTTTTTCCGAGGGGGCAACCACTCGCGAGATCCTGTGTACAAGCCTGCGGAAACCTCGATGAAATCCTCGGAAATCTCGATGAATTCCTTAGAAATCTAACTGAGAAATCTCATGAAATCTCATTGAAATCTTGTTAAATCTTGTGAAATCTCATGAAATCTCATGAAATCTGGGAGAAATCTTGTGAAATTTTATGAAATCTCTCAAAATCTGAGAGAAATATCGTGAAATCAGTACACATCCCGTGTACACTAGGATGGAAAGTGGTTGCCCCCTCCCTCGCGTTTTCCACATGAAAAGTCTGGGAGTAAATTTACACACCATAAAACTCTTAAATGCACTTTGCTGTGCATAAGCCTTGCGGGATTTTACGCAACCATAACTATTCACTACTTTTTCTGCATAACTATGCTCAACTCTGTCCCCTATGCACAGAGATTTGTGCATAATTATGTACAATGTGCGCATAATTCTGCATAAAATTTTGTGCGTATCTATTATGAAATTGTGCAGAAATGATGCAAAGACGATGCAAAATGATGCGTAAGACTTTAGTACACTTTAGTATGTACAACCTATTTCGTGAAGATTTGGAAGAAAATGTTTCTGCCTCGGTTTTTGCTCATTATAATAAAAATCCGGGAAAATTTGGCATTTTAAATAGTTCTCCTGAATTTGTGAACGAGTGCTGAGTTCCCTTGGATTAGTCGCGTTCGGTCAGAGCTCCTATTTACCCGCTCGAGGTCCGGGGTGTCTACTTGCAGCAGGAGGGTGGGGCGGGGCGGACCTGCACAGCGCAACCAACAGGCGGCGCGGAGCGGATCCGGTCGATTTGAGGTTAAGCAGGGCAAACAGTTAACTCCCCCCACTAACCCCACCACCTTTTCCTCTGGAGGAAAAGTAGTGAGGGCGCAGCGCCAAGGCACAGGGTAGAGACAATTGAAAGTTACTCTAGGATTATGTTTCCGTTTTTTAAACACTTTATAAGAAGAGATCGACGTCGAAATTTTTAGTCGAATCGATATTTTTTTTGGTCTGCGAAATAGATGTCGAATAGATGTCAAACGTCAAAAAGGCGTTGTTCCGACATCGTTTCGAGTGTTAGCCATAGTGATTCGGTCAAGGCTACTATTCGGAGGACAAAAAGCTATCAATTCCACAAAAATTTTCGACCCTGAGAAAATGTCGATGGTTTAATAGGGGGGGGGGGGGGTGTTGTGAAGGTGAATTTATTGGGATTATGGGGATGAAGTTATTGGGGTTACTTGGGGTGTGTGGCTCAGTTTCTATTGATATTATACTTGGTTGTATTACTATTGTTTATTGGGTTCATGCCAAATCATACCCATTTACCCTATCTCGAATACTGATCTGCCGTACATACTAAAGGGTGCCTAAGTGGGTTCACGACTTAATGGTTACATTACCGAAATGTTAGTTAATCCTTTACGGGTGTGCTCTGGCTGGAGGCTGCGTCGCGACTGCCCGCTCGGCTGAGGCCTCGCGTCCAGCCGCGCCCGCATTCCGCCAGGCTTGCACTTTTGGCCAGTCTGTCTATCCGTCCATCTGAGCCACGGGGCCCCACACCCAGAAAAGTGTTTCCTTGAAAAAACATTAGGAAAGTTTTTCTTAATTTCAAAGAAATGCCATCGTTTTAACGTCAATATTCCCTTAACTTTAAGAATTTCCCTTAAAATAAGGAAAACTTTTCTTAAAAATAAGATAAACATTTCTTTATGTCCATTTTAGGCAAATTTCCTTGACTGAAGGAAAAAAAACCGAAACGTAAGGAAATTTTTCATAGTTTTATGGAAACGATTTTCTGGGTGGCACAACAGGGGGGGTGTTCATGCAGAAACAATCTGCGACTGTCGATACCAGTGCGCACATTGTATGCGAAAGTCAGAGTCGGAGCATCGGATGGCCGATACCAGCTATCGAATTACGCCCGCATCACTGTGAAAAATAGTCGTAAGCCTCGAGGGGGAAATTTTCCACGAAATGCAGTTGTAAAATTACAATTGCAAATCGTAAAACTACAAGCACTACACATCGGCTTGAAAATCATTCACGAGCTGAAAAGGTCGGAAAAGGTCCGTTGTAAATTTACAACATATTTCGTGAACCGTAATTTACAAAATGTATCGTATATCTACAAAGACATTTTTCACAGTGATCGAACAGGGAGTCGATCGTCAAGGCAAAGTTATTTTTTTTTCCGATGTAGCGCCGCAGTTCGAGTTCAGCCGGCCGGCCCGGCGGGTATCGAAACGGCTGACCGGAATGACCGCGGGCGACCCGCAAAGTACATTCAACACACAACCGCCTGGTCATGCCCTTCGTCAAACTCAGCCTTGCCCCCCTCCCACCTTCCAACCCGCACTCCATTTTTAACACTCAATTGTTCACTTTTCCCGGTGCGGAACAAGGTTGTGCCCGTGGCTGCTATAAGCCCCGGGAGGGGCGGGGCCCGCCGGGGGCACCATGGCGCTGGGCCCCGCGCGACAGGGCGGTGTTCCGTAGCATCATGCAGCCAGGGGCGACGCGAGCATAGGCCTTGTTCAGCTTTTCAATAACTGCTACACTGGATATCGAACCTTAACACACTAGTATTGCAGCGTGTCTGCAAGCACACTGCCTGCGTCAAATTTCTTACAAAATTACTTTATTTTACTAATTTTTACCCTTTGTCACTGTTAAAAATCTCCACGGAAATTTCGACGGTTTCACCCGGAAATTTTTTAGTCGGTGCGAACCGTTCTTTAAAAGTGTACTGTTGGACCGTACTAATCGATTTACGGACCTTACGGTACTTCTAAAATACGGTGCAACCCGTCACCCCAAAATCCCGTATTCTGCATATTTTTGCTACTACGGCACTTTTTATGGAATCTTTTTACGGGACTCTCAGCAGCCCTAAGCCCGCGGAGCCCTAATCCCGCGGAGCCCTAAGCCCGCGGAGCTCTAAGCCCGCGGAGCCCTAAGCCCGCGGAGCCCTAAGCCCGCGGAGCCCTAATCCCGCGGAGCCCTAAGCCCGGAGCCCTAAGCCCGCGGAGCCCTAAGCCCGCGGAGCCCTAATCCCAGAGCGCTAAGCCCGGAGCCCTCAGCAAGGAGTCCCTATAAGCCCGGAGTCCCTATAAGCCCGGAGTCCCTATAAGCCCGGAGCCCTCAGCAAGGAGTCCCTATAAGCCCGGAGCCCTCAGCAAGGAGTCCCTATAAGCCCGGAGCCCTCAGCAAGGAGTCCCTATAAGCCCGGAGCCCTCAGCAAGGAGTCCCTATAAGCCCGGAGTCCCTATAAGCCCGGAGCCCTCAGTAAGGAGGCCTGCTCAGCTCAGCCCCACCTTATTAGCCAGTAGTATTATTTGACGCACGTCTGTCTCTCATTGCTCTCCGTTGCGGCCCGCGGGGCGGTGCGGGGCTGGGCTCGGTATGGAGATTTCCTCCGGGACCACCTCCTGGGCCTCGGCGTGGGGCCCGGCCCGGCCCGACCCAGCCTGGCCGTGGGCCGGAGAGCGGGCTTATCAGTTAGCCCTCGCCCTCGCGTCATTCGCTGCCTCGTAATAAGGTCTGCACTTTGTAAGTGTGGGAATGCTGCACACGTGCAGGTGAGTGAATTCTTCGAACACTTAAACGGTATAAACCGAGGGGGTATTCACTCTTAAAATCTGTGACCCGACTTTTACGTCTAATACGGTGTATTTCGCTCCAAAATTGTACAAATATAGTCAATAACAGGCAAAAACAAGACCAAACAACCCAAAAGTTAGTTAAAAAAAATTGAGAATTTTGGCTATTACGCTTCAAACAAAGTACATTGTTTTCAAACGACATTTCACAAGTTCAGTTTTTGGCTAATAACTCGGATATTTATATGTTAGCATGGGCTGAGGAAACATCAAATTTAAAGTCACGGAAAAACAAATTGAGTGCTAAGTTGGTCCTACCTCGGCATTAAAGTTCCAAAGCCATAGTATGTCTTTCTGAATTATTTTAAACAATTGAATCAAGCCCTTTCAGAACAGCGCAATCTTCGTTTTAAAACGATGTGGGGTTCTGTTCAAAAATTAAGCATAAATTGATTCGTTTTTGTACATTTTTACATGCTTTTCATTCGCTGACGCTTATCAGAACCCTATCGCATGCAGGCTCGTTGGACGCGAAATTTTGCGAGGAATGCGATGATGAATCCTAAAATGTGATTGGTTGGCTAATACAGAAAATATTTTTAAAAACTGAAAATTCACACTTTAGCACCCTTAAAACCGGGTGAGCACCCCTGGAAAGGTAGGACATCGCACCTTTGTTTTTCCAGTGTTGATTCTGGAGACGCGGTGACGACCGATATGTCTCGTCCCGGCTGCGCTACCGACCGATACAGGGGAAAGTGCGGCCATCAGTGCCCCCATGTCTGTGCAGTGCCCCGCATGTCTGCCTGTGTGGGTGGCCGAGTTTACCTAAACCATATAACTAAACTACACGCGTCACGAACCAGGGCAAGTGCACACTAAATTCTTATGAACTTTTTAATAATCACGCAGCTACAGATTTTTCCCAACATGCTGTATTTCGCATAATTTAATGAGCAGTTATGTACAAAATTATTAATTTGGTTCATAGTTACTTATGTCGACAAGCTAGCTGATAAACTAGGGAAAGTAAAACCACGATTTTTCTTTTCAGCTTTACCTACTCTGTAAACGCTGTGGCTACTTTTAATGCCAATTTTTGGCGTCCCTTTAAAGAATGCCAATTTTTGGAGTTAAAAAAAGGCCAAAAATTGGCGTTAAAAAGGCTAAAAATTGGCGTTCAAAAAAGGACGCCAATATTTTGGCATCGAAAGTTGCCACAGCGATTACAGTGTAGATGTATCTTCTGCTAAAAATATAGGAGCACAAAAATTTTAGCCCTCCTACATGGTACTTCCGATCCGAATCAGGACTGACCTGGAATAGTTTCAGTCGCTCTAAACAGTTTGAGTGATGGCTCTTGTGTCACCGCCACAGCATCCACCGCAGTGTGCCGCCAGGCTGGACCACCCCTCCCCTCCCCTCCCCTCCGGACACAGTGGCGAGGGCAGTGGAGCTGAGCGGACGACATCGCAAGAGTGGGCGGGCGGGGCGGGGCGGAGTGAGCCGAGCCAAGCCGCGCTAAGTCAGCCGTGGAAACACGTTCAGGGTCGGCAGGGCTGCTGGGCTGCTCATTTCGGCTTGACAACCCCCAGCCCGGTCTAGCCCCTGCAACCAAAAGTGTCCCCTGCACTCAAAAATATGTTCAGCTCGGACGGAAATTCGACAAGGAATCCGATGGTTTCATTGGAAATAAAATTAAATAAGAGACATCTCTAGAATAATAGTTCAAAAAGAACGAATCATGACGCGCTACATCCAGAAATAGAAAGGCCTAAATCTAGGCTATGGCCTTGAAACGCTCAAGACCCATGAACTTGAATCAAGTCTTTAGACTTGAATCAAGGCAAAGGTACTTCTTTTAAGGTGATTTAAGTCTTGGATCAAGTCCTTAACACTTTCCGTGCGACGGGTCCACACGTTCCTGGCCACCCCACGGTGACAGGAGACTTGAAAGGTATCTTATGGGCCACCGGGCCACTCCTGGACACCGAAACGCCAATGGAAAACCCTGGAAATGACCTCCGAGTCCTCCTGGGGACGTCATCAGGGACCTCCAGGGGCACCTCAGAGACGAACCTCCGACGTCCCCAAGACGACTCGTAGGTCATTTCAAGGATTTGCCATTGGCGTTTCGGTGCCAGGAGTGACCTTTTAAATCTTCTGTCACCGTGGGGTGGCCAGGAACCTAAAAGACGGTGGGTCCACCCGTGTCGACCCGCTGAAACAGACCCAACGGCGACGGGTCCACATGGTGGACCCGCTCTGTATGCCTAGAGGGCGACCTGGGTGGATAACGTATGACCCCTAGCAGGCACCAGCACCTGCAGGGAGGCGCCAATTGAACGAAACAGTCTGCGCCTGTGCGGGCGGCCGCTAAGAAAGGTCTCCGCACGGAAAGTGTTAATACAAGGCCAAGGCTATTGTTTTCTGGGTGCACCGGGTGTTTCTTTGAATGCGTAACAGTGTTGCGGGTTTGCCTACCCCATTCTCCCGTAAGGCGCCATGGCCCCTGCAGCATGGGAGAGTATGCAATCCCGCAACACTGTTACGCATTCAACACTGTAACCCAGCTGGCGAGACACATCACCAAATTTTGGCGTGACAGTTTTGTATCACCATCCTAGAGCAAGACAGGTTTGTATCACCCGAAAAAGGTGAGACAGGTTCGTATCGCCCTAAAAGAGGTGAGGCAGGTTTGTATCGCCCAAAAAGAGGGGAGACAATTTAAGGCGATACAAACCTGTCTCACCGCTTTATGGGCAATACATACCTGTCTCACCTCTTTTTGGGTGATACAAAACGTCTCACCCCTCTGAAGGTGAGATGTATCACCTTTTGATATAAAGTATGAAAGAAACACCCGGTACATCATGTTGTGATAACGAGCGTCATTCCGGGGTGGAATAAGTAAACCCGGGGTGGTAATTTCTCGACCCGCTTGAAACGAAATGAGACATCGTTTCTGCCTAATTTGGCTCACATTGTCTGTGTAGAAGAAGACAGCGGGGAGGGGAGGGGACCCCGTCAGGGGACAACTGGGCTCGTCGGTGGGAATAATTCATCGCCAACGGAACAGTGAATTAAATGACGCGCTCATTTCTTCCTCTTTAGGGCGCCGGGGCTGCAGCCGGCTGGGGGCAGGCCTGGAGGGACCCGAGGCACCTGCAGACCGGAACCTGGAGAGGAAGCGTCCAAATCCACTGAGAAACAATGTAATTTTTTGTTTATTTATTTGCAAAAGGATGGAAAATTCCATAAATTTGAATAATAGTAATGATCACTGGAAACCCGCAGATGGTATAATGATCGCAAACTTATTGGCGGGTAAATTTCGAGGGATCCAACACTCTGGTGTGTCCAGGTTGTCCGGTAATCACTGGTAATCACATCCCAAAAATTTCTGATAATCACATCCCAAAAATTTCACTTTTCGTTGTTTTTCACGCTGTTTCGGGTTTTCCCTTTTGAAAATATGCAAAAAAAGACATAAATTTCAAAGTTTCTTTTAAAATTTTACTGAGAACTGTTGCTAATCACTGGTAATCGCTAATCGTGCGTACGCTGCTGAACCAAATGATGGACCCCTCAGTAAATTTCTATTCACATGAGCATGTGTGGGGACGTGTGTAATTTGTAATATTTCACGCACTGGAAGGGACAAGAAGTGCATACGAATGAAAATCCACACACATTCAAGGGTGCGGATGTCACGCACTTGGCTGTGTGTAAACGAAATAGAAACGGAATATGTGTTTATTGCATAGCGGCACTCCCACCTCTCCACTCCAAGGAAGGGCAGAGGGCGAGGAATAATATGCGGGCGCGAATATAAATTTAATTATGCCGAGGGCCCCTGGACGCGCGCCCGCCCACCCGCCCGGACGAGAGGGGGCGCGAGAGCGCGAGAGGGAGAGAGAGAGGGAGAGAGAGAGAGAGAGAGAGAGAGGGAGAAAGAGAGAGAGGAGAGAGAGAGAGAGAGAGAGAGAGAGAGAGAGAGAGAGAGAGAGAGAGAGAGAGAGAGAGAGGAGAGAGAGAGAGAGAGAGAGAGAGAGAGAGAGAGAGAGAGAGAGAGAGAGAGAGAGAGAGAGAGAGAGAGAGAGAGAGAAAGGGGGGGGAGGGAGACGAGGATGACAGCAGGCTATCCCACCGATGATGCAGGTCCGTCCCAGAGAGATTGTGACGATTAGCATATCCGGGAATACAACCGTCGCACGCCCCCTTTCGGGTGTAACCCCCTACGACTCTCTCTCTCTCTCTCTCTCTCTCTCTCTCTCTCTCTCTCTCTCTCTCTCTCATGACATGGCGTTGGTCCAAATGCAGATATTCAGCAGCGTCATCACACGCACCGTACAAGGCGAAGCACGGCAAGGCCAAGGGAAGGGCGCGCGGTGTACCCTGCTAGTAGTAGAAATATTTAACCCTCACAAATACAAAATTCTGTGAACTGTAGCCGACTTTAGAGACATAACGGAATCTGCATGTACTGTGTCGATAGATGGGTAAACTGTGTTCGTTACTAGGCTTTATGGCTCACAAGGTGCCGCACATCAATACGTCACGCAAACACAAGCACAAAATCGCAACTTCCATTTCCATCACGTCTGCCTGCACTCGCCCACCACCGGGACGTGACAATAGCCAATTCATTCTCGCGGCACAGGTGTGGCTCAGGGCGGGGTGGGGTGAGGTGGGGCGGGGTGGGGCGGGGTGGGGTGGGGTTTGGTGAGGTGAGGTGGGGTGGGGTGGGGTGGGGTGGGGTGGGGTGGGGTGGGGTGGGGTGGGGTGGGGTGAGGTGGGGTGAGGTGGGGCGGGGTAGGGCGGGGCGCGCTACAGGGTGAGGTGGGGTGGCGCAGCGCTTGACCCCGGGAGATCTTATGCTTTAACGTCCAGGCCCGGGCGCCGTCTGCCAGAAATCGTGTTTCGGAGTCCTTGACCGGCTCAGCAGCAGCGCAAGGTCGCGCCTGCCCTGCCCGCACAGTAGCAAGTATTGTGTCTATTTCGAACGGGCTATATCGCGTCTACACTCTTAAAACCTTACGGTGATTTTTACTGTAAGCTACGGTGAACCCTGCAGCACTGTAGCTTACGGTGAATTTTCACCGTAAGCTACGGTCAATGTCACTGTAAGCTACGGTGAATCAGGGTGCATCACCGAAGCTTACAGTGACATTCACTGTAGCTTACGGTGAAAATTCACTGTAGCTTACGGTGAAAATTCACTGTAGCTTACGGTGAAAATTCACCGTAAGCTATAGTGCTGCAGGGTTCACCGTAGCTTACAGTGAAAATCACTGTAGGCTTTTATTAGTGTACGTTGGCACTCTCAGCCCGTTGTACTGACATTTTCTTTGGCCCTACGAACTTTCTTTACGCAGCGAAAATGTTAACAAATGCGTAGAATATTAATACATTGTTACTAAGAATGTGATTAGTAGTATGAATTGACACTTAGTTTTTCGAAGTAAAGAAAACCAACGTTCGACGCTCCTTGTGTACAAGTGGCTATCTTTATCATCGCGGAAGACGCTAGGCTATCTTTTGGAGCCTGGTAGACAAACGGCCAACTGCTTTTCTTGGAAGTAAGGGTTGTCCTCTTTAACACCGGATAACTCATTTTCTAGATCTCATAAAATTATCGGGGACGATTCATTTTGCTTTGACAACCTCGAGGTACGCATGGTCAAAATTTCATAGTCAAAGTCATGGTCATAGTCATGAGATATTAGAGCTAGTGAGCTGAGAGTGAGCAATCCATCCACATCACCTAATATTAATACAATTGTTCCAGCATGCTAACGCCCCCCCTCCCCCTCCCCCCTCCCCCTCCCACTCCCCCCCCCCCTCCCCCTCCTCGCGCTGACATTCCCATTTCCCTCCGAAAGTACAGCGCACCACAGAGCATGCGCCACAGAGCCAAAAGATTGGATTTCCCACGCGCGGACGCGGGCCTCCGGGTCTCCCTTCTACACTGTGAAACCAAGTGTTCAACTGTTCCACACTTCTAGGTGTGCAACTTCCAGTATAACAGGTGCAAGTGCGCACCTTCGGTATTTGTGCAAATGGAAGTGTCAAACTCGACAGTCGTACACTTGTAAGTGCTTAACTCGACAGTTGTACACTTGCAAGTGTTCAACAAGGGAAATGTTGCATGGGGCACTCGAACACATGCAAGTGCACAAATGTCGAGTTAATCACTTACAAGTGTACAACTGGCAAGTTTGACACTTGGAATTGCACAAATACCAAGCTGTACACTTGGACGTGTAAGACTGGAAGTTGCACACATTCAAGTGTTGAACAGTTGCACACTTGGTTTAACAGTGTACGCACAGAAATACCTCGAGGCACATGCCTCTAAACTGCTAGAAAAATACATTAAAAAAACAAAACAAAGAGTACCCACAGAAATACCCAAGTTGTCTGGGCTAGAATACGAGTGGGCTAAAAAAAATAGTAAGTACACGTGCGGGGTGCCGAAGTGATTATAGCAGAGTTTTCTGCCATGACCATACGCGTTCCTCGCTCAGGATATAGCCCATCAGCGACCGGCAAACAGAAGTGAGTACCCCGCCCCACCCCGCCACGCCCCACCCCGCCCCGCCACGCCCCGCCACGCCCCGTGCGCCGCACGCCCCGTGTCGCCTTTGCGCCGTTCACTTTACGATGTCGTACCCTTATCGCCATCCGGGAACACTCGAAAACCCCCGCTACGCCATACACTGAAAACCCAAGAGAGCGAATGTCGCACACTTGCAGGTGCGTAAATTTCCTAAAATTTTCCGTAAAAACCAAACTTGTTTGACCAAAGAGCACCTTTACATATTTAAAATACAGCAGCAAAAGCATGTAACCAACGTAATTCGTTGACCACTAAATGCTGGTAGTATTCACCGCGAATTAGTGCGTCCATGAAAGCTTCAAGGAGCTCAACAGCTCAACGAACAACAGGAGGTTTGCGCCTGCAAGACTCGGAGTAGGCCACCCAGCAGTACACGCGCGCACTGCAGGCAAGGTACTGCCTAGCTACAGGCAGAAAATTGTTATCTCAAACAAAGGAAATTTTCCTCAAAAACAGAAAAATACAAGGAGTTTTTATTTCTTTATAATAGGGTCAATTGATTAAATGCGTTATAACAATGGACAATGGGTGAGAACGTAAAATAAAATAGTTATAACAATCGGCTTTGGAACAGAGAAAATTCCTAGGACTTAAGGTTAAAACGTCCTTGTTACAATTCTAAAGAAAAAATTCCTCTTATCAATGCGTTTAGCCTTGTTTCAAGGTATAGATTTTCTGGGTGTACCCTCCAAATAAAATCGTCTCGTCAGCTCTTGATTACTTCGCCACGGCTTGCGAACGAGGCCCTCAAGTCAATGCCGCGCCACTTCGTAACGCGGTCCGACCCCGGCCTCGCCTCACCAACATGACATGTTTAATTATCGGCCCAAAGAGGAACGGATCGTGGATTCAACGTGGAATAGACGTGAATTCGTGGACACGACGTGGACGTACGTGGAAACGTCCACGATATTTCCATTATTTGTCCACTCCCAGGATCGTAGCCCTAAATAGTGTAGCACGCAGCGCACACATATACTTCTGAACTTTTTTTGTATATTATGTGCGACCATACTTCACTGGTGATTTGACAAAGGGACGTAAGTGGAAAAAAAAACTTTTTAAAGGTATTTTGGCACAAGAACTATATATTATTAAACTAGACCGAAAATAAATTGACTGATTTTTTTTGGACTTAAGTCCCTTTGTCAAGTCACCAGTGACTTGTGCACATCACTCCGATTGTGGAACAAAATTTGTGCATTACTATCATTGCTCAAAATTTTGTGCGAATTTGTGCGAAACTACGGTTGCACAAAATTTGTGCAAAACTACAGTTGCACAAATTTTGTGCAAAACTACGGTTGCACGAAATTTGAGCAAAACTACGGTTGCACAAAATCTTGCAATCCAATGCACAAGATAATGCTTGAGAGTGAAGTGTGCACACTGTTGGCGCCAGCGGGAAGAGGAAAGGTCTCAGGGCCGGGGGCGGGGGCAGAACAATTTGCACCCATCGGCCAGGGCGGGGGCGCTGCGTCTACCGTCATCTGCTTGCGACATGTCGTCATGGGGCCCAAGTCAAAACCACAGTGCGAGGGCACTTGTGCGGAGAGGCACACTGGGAAAACAAATGTTTAGTTCTGCACATCAATTGGTGTTGAGTTTCAAATGTGCAAAATCAAAACACTTGGTGGTGTCGAGCTGATATAAACGTCAACTGCGTCAACTGGTGTGCAGGTGCTCTACACTTGTCGAAACGATTAGTAACTGCACACCATGTGGTGTGCAGTTTTTCGAAGTATCCCATTATTACAATATGCTTAGGGTATGGGCCCAAGTGTGCAATTGTGTGCACGTTACTAAACTTTCAGTAACTAGACATTACGTGATGTTTAGTCAGTCTCGACACCATGTAATGTGCAAAGTCATCAATTCGACACGCAAGTGTGCAAGAATTGCACATTTGTTTTACCAGTGCAGAAGAGATACAGAATTTTGAATTGAATTGGTTTATTTGGTCCACATTAAAAGGACTCAAAAGTCTCCCTACAAATGTAGTATTTTTACATAGATAGACTTCTTTAAACAGAGGGCGAGAGAGAGAGAGAGAGAGAGAGAGAGAGAGAGAGAGAGAGAGAGAGAGAGAAAAGGGAGCACATGGGACGAGTCTAACATCCCGTCACGTAGCACCGTGACGAGCTATCTGAGTGACCGAGGCGCACAACGCGTGACGGGGCGGGGCGGGGCGGGGAGGTCTGGCACCACGGGAGACGCCTTGCACTAACCTAAAACCAAAGAAGGCAGTCTCTAGCAAGTCCGTGAATCTTGCTTTTGTTACTATTTTAGTCAATATTTTAATTGGCGTGATTTTGTGGCACGATATTTCATCATCAAAAAATATTTCATTACATTTGCGTGATGATATTTCATAATATACGTAATGAAAACATTTTGTTTTAAATATTATAACGAAAACGTAATGAAAGTAGCTTAGAAAGCTTGAAAAGCAATTTAAAATGTTCAAGTATACATTTTGAAACAATGTCTTTGTTATTTTATTCGCGAAACAACCGATAAAGTTTGTAAAGTTACAGAATTCTTTTGTAAAAGTAAATTTATAAATTATTTAACGCGCAGTTCGTTTGACAAAATTCACAGATATTTCTTGTTAGTGTACAAAATGATTTTCTTACAGTGCATCGGATTCCTGCATTTGCAGTGTACACACGAATTTTACGGAATACTTGAAAGTATGCAGTAAATAATGAATACACCTCAGAGTACACCGCGTACTGTACTTGTACACACTTGGTTTTCAAGTGTGTGAGGTGGAGAGGGGCGTGTTTGGTTGGAGCACACCCATTCTACAATGTGCGAAGAACGACAAAAATATTCACTGCTGAAACTACCGTAGGGCGTTACGCTATGGTTACGGCCCGTACCGTAATTTTCGTGTACGGTCAGACCGCAACGTATCCTTACGGTGCGGACTGTACTTCATTGCGTATGGAATGTTCTCCATTGAACTTCCCCAACATATTTGCAGGCTACGGAGCGTACCGTAAGATTCAGACCGTAGTCAAAAATTACGGTCCAGGACCAGGTAACAAATTAACGGCGCGTACCGTAGGCATTTACCGTGGTATTTTAAAACAGTGTTGTTGCAACGTTCTACAGTTTCAGCGGGCGGCGGGAGCTGGGAGCGCCGAGTATGAACTGGGAAATAAGCCCTCCGCCACGCGACGTATACCCGGGCATCACGGGCGATGGCACCGGCGCTGGCGGCACGGTACAGTGCGGCGGGGGCCAGGGCCACACTCCCGGCATTAGTAGCACTACCGTTCGCCTCACCCCCCCCCCCCCCCCCACCTCCCTCTCCTCCACTTGCCAGTCCTAAATGCGCGATGTTCCGTGTTGCCTAATTTCTTATTGCTCAGCCGTTAAGCAAACACGACCTAGAGGCTCATTGTTTGGCTGCGCCACCACGCCCCGCCCCGCCACGCCCCGCCACGCCCCACCACGCCCCGCCACTCCACGCCCCTTCCTCTCTCGTGGCCCTGCGTCGGTGTCGGTTTGGCTTCGGATCGTCAGACAGCGTCTCACCTCACTCTGTCTGGCCGGGTCGGCCGTCCTGAGGAAACCTTCAGCTGCTGAAGGATAAAATGTCGCCATGGCCGCAAACGCAGTTGAATCACTGTGAGGAATAGCTTCGTAAAGTTACAACATTTTTCGTAATTTGTGATTTACAAATGATGTTGTAAATTTACGATCGGTATTGTAAATTTACGAAAGCCTATTTGCGCTCGTTTAAGAACGACAAGTCGCCACCAAGTGACTATCCAATTTTGTAATTTTACAAATTGATATCGTAACTTTACGACATTTCTCGTGGAAAATTTTCCCGTAGCCATTACGAAGATTTCTCACAGTGAAATAGCTTGCGTTGCCAGAAGCACTTTGTCATTACACACTTACACGCTCACTATGCACTTTTTTTCGTGTATGCCATGCCCACTCAAAATGACCGTGGACTTTGTTGTTACTAACTTATCGTGGACGTGAAAATCAAGTGAAAATCATACATCAGTAAAATATTGACCAAGTTGCATAAGTCTACAAATTTAGTTTCTTTTCTGGAACATGATACAATATAAAGCAGCCCAGATGTAGGAACATATGGCACTTAAATACCTATCATAGTTTCCAAATTATACATGCACTAATAAATACCCTATGTCGGTTACAATGTGATCACTGGCGTCGTGCCTCAACAGGTATTTTGCATATGTTCGCAGAAATTCCGACCAAGAGGCGAATGTCTACAGAAATTTCGACCAGCTGGTGAAAGACCACAGCCGTTTTTGAAAAATTTGCAAAATTCTATATCGCAGATCAAATATTAACATATTTTGCTGTCTCCTGAATAATTAACTTATTCGGACATAAGCCACTTGGTAATTTTTTTTTTTGCAGTGGTCCCTGGACCGCGGCACGCCGAGCTTAACGCGACGCGGCCAAAGCCAGCTGATTTGTTACACAATGAAACCCCCTCCTACCCCCTCCACCATTATTTTGTCCGTCGCGGTCGCGAATTCGACGTCCGCCCGGAATGCCCTTCCTACCTGCACCTTCCAAAAGCTTCGTGAAATTTCGTGTGTTTCATTTTACCGTGCATGTCAGGATTCCACAAACCGGTCACCGGTCATCTAAGTAAAACATTATAATAGTGGGGAGCGCGCGATCTCAAAATGCTAGACTATAAGTCGACCGGCTTAGCAGGTTAAATTACATGTTTGTAAGGGCTACGGGAAAATTTTCCATGGAAAATGTCGTCAAGTTACGATATCAAATTGTAAAATTACAAATTTTTAAGGACACTTGGTATCGCGACTTGTGATTCTTAAACAAGCACAAATAGACTTTCGGAAATTTACGATTACGATCGTAAAGTTACAACACCATTTGTAAATCACAAATTACGAAATAAGACGTAAATTTACAGAGATAGTTTGTACAGTGAATGTTGCAGTACTCTGTATAACATCAAGCGTTATACTTGGTACCAATCTTTACCCTTAGTAGGTATCTGCGGTAAGCAGATTGTCAGTAGGGTAAAAACGAATTGTGTGTAACTGACGAAAAAGTTGCATTTTCCAAAGGGATTTAAACAGCAGGCAAACAGGGGCAAAAACTAAGAAACGGGCTGACAAAGTGTATGTCACACACAGTGCACAGTGTGGTACGTGTGGTTTCCCCCTCGAATGAACAGAATCGAATCAAAATAATTTTTTGAAAGCTTTTGTTCATTTTCACCATAGCTTGATTACAGCAAATTTCACCGTAAACTCTTTTGTCGGGGTGTAATCACTACATTTTATTCTATTTCCCTCGAAATTTCAATTATTGACTGTACACTGCGTAACTTCCAGACTCCGCTCCTCTGCTTGGCGCCTAAAGCGCATCGCACCCATAGGGCTCTGTAGGGGGTCATATAAAAGTGCGAGAGTGAGCAGGAGCGAGAGAGAGCGAGAGAGAGAGCTAGAGAGAGAGAGAGAGAGAGAGAGAGAGGGAGAAAGAGAAAGGGAGAGAGAGAGAGAGAGAGGGAGAGAGAGAGAGAGAGAGGCAGGGAGGAGGGGAGGGGGTTGTCGGGCGAGGGAGACTATATACCCGTCACCTGCCCCCGTAGTGCGTTGAGCCATGTTATTTTCGCAGCCTCGGCCGAAATCCCTTGACCTTCTCACTTCACCGGGGAGATGAAACATATTTCTTCCTTCCCTCGAGCGTGGGGCCAGCCAGGCGCGGTGGTGCCTCCGCCACCCCACCCGACTTCCGCCGCATCTTTTACACTATCAAACCGCTATAGACATTTTCAGAATAAATAATAATAGACGTATATAAACCAGCATAATATAGAAAATTTGTCAATACCTGCAGAAAATTTTCGCCATAATTTTATAGACTTTTTCAAAAATGTGCATAATTGTAGCGAAAAATTCCCCACATATAGGGTGGCCCATTTACCCCGGCGTGCGTTTAAGTAGGCAACCCATTCTACTTCAGCTGAGCGAGGGCAAGAGGTGAGGAGCGGAACTGGACGGGTCGCTCCCCTCCTCACCTCTTGCCCTCGCTCAGCTGAAGTAGAGTGGGTTGCCTACTTGAACGTACGCCGGGGTAAATGGGCCACCCTGTATGGAGAAAAAACATTTTCCAAATTATGCTAGCGCACATAAGTCTCTAGCTTATAATAAAAGAGAATTTTAAAGAAAACAATGTTTATAACGGTCTGAGAGTGTAAAGCTCCGGTCACTCGTGAGCCCGCCCTGCCCGGCCCGGCCCCGGCTCGCTTCTCTCTTATATTCCTTCCCTTCTTTTTTTCCCTACTTTGCGTTGCTACGGCCAGGGCCCAGGGCCCCGGCCCGGGATTGGCTCGCGGGTCGCGCTTCCGTCCGGTGAGGTCGGCTCTCCATCCCCGCCGAGTGCCGATGTGATTCTGAACAAAGGGGATAGGAAGAGAAGGGAGGGGAGGGGGGCAGCATTGGGCAGGGCCAGGCGGGGCAGAAAGTCTCGCTGATGAAGTCCTGCTGCCCCGAGCGGGACGGAGCGGGCGGGGCGTCTCTGAGCCGCCCGCCCCCGCCCCCGCCCCCGCCACTGTCTCTGTCGTACATACGGCGAGCGCTTCAGGGTGTTTTCGGACGCCGCTATACAAGGCGCGGGGGCGCCGGCGGGGCTGGCCGGCCCCACCGTGTGCCAGGCCATGCGGCGGCGGGGCCCGTTTGTGTGTCTTCACAATGTGGAGGAATGGACCAGTCAGGGGGGAAAAAACTACAGCTACCGTTGAAAAATACCACGGTAAACGCCTACGGTACGCGCGCCGTACATTTGTTACCTGGTCCTGGACCGTAATTTCTCACTGCGCGGTCTGAATCTTACAGCACGCTCCTAGCATGCAAATATGTTGGGAAAGTTCAATGGAGAACATTCCATCAACAATGAAGTACACCCAGAATAATGTTTTCTTGTTTCAAGTACATTTTGTACTAAGAGTGACCCAAGATTAACTTTGTTCCTGATACAAAACTATTTTCCTTAATCGCATTGCGTCAAGAAAAATTGATCTTGGGTCACTTTTAGTACAAAATGTACTTGAAATAACAAGAAAAAAAATTTTCTGGGTGTACAGTCCGCATTCGCACCGTAAGGATACGCTACGGTCTGACCGTACACGAAAATTACGGTACGGACCGTAGGCATACCGTAACGCCCTATGATGTTTTTAACAGTGAGTGAATCCCGGACATTTTTATACAGCCCGAGGGGTCCATTACTCAGTTCCGAAGCGTGCACACGATTATCGATTACCAGTGATTACCAACAGTTCTCAGTGAAATTTTTGAAGAAACTTAGAATTTTATGTCATTTTTTGCATATTTTTCTGAGGAAAAACCCAAAACAGCGTGAGAAACTAGGAAAAGATGAAGTTTTGGGACGTGATTACCAACGATTACTTAACAAAGTGTACACATGATTACCAGAGTGGTGGACCCCTCGATTCAGTCAGTGCCCCCCCCCCCCTCCTCTCGGTCAGCCCTTAAAGGCCGCCGGAAATATAGGCAATTTGAGGTGCAAAACCCCTGTATGTAGGCAACCCACAGCTCATCGCCCCTCCCGTCATCCGGACTTAAAACCACCCCTGCCTCGATTCATAGTAGGGTTTTTTTTCTTGCAGTGGCGGGGGAGGGATAGGGAAACAGAGAGAGAGAGAGAGAGAGAGAGAGAGAGAGAGAGAGAGAGAGAGAGAGAGAGAGAGAGTGAGAGAGAGAGAGAGAGAGAGAAGGAGAGAGGTGGGAGTAGGGGGCACGTGGGTGGCCGCTATACCTTTCGGAGGTGAGTACCTTACAAGGTGGGAGGGAGATGGAAAAGTCAGGGGTCAGCGCAACGCTCCCCCCCCCCCCCCCCCCACGCAGTCCGCGGCCTGATTGATCGGCGAGAGTCGAGATTCTGTCCGGATCAACTGTCGAGCCGAGCGGGAGAGGTTTTCGCATTTATCCTGAGTGCTCGTACTGCAGCACTTGGGGTTATTTGTTTTCAAACGCAAAATAAAAACGCACGAAACTAAAAAATTAAAATTGCAATTCCACGGCGTTATTGAAACGTTCGCTGGCCAGTTTCAGAAACTGCAACAAAAACTACTTAAAATTGCAATTTTAATTTTAGTTTCCGCGCGTTTCTCTTGGCGTTACGTTTACGCTGTTAAGACGCCCTGCTGGCGAAGTATCCCTATTTTTTTTTTTGTATGTGGGGTCGCGAAAATATTGGTTTTCTAATTTGGGTTCGCGAGCCGGAAAAGTTTGGGAACCGCTGCCGTATGCTTTAACTTTGTGGCGGGGCAGGCCCTGGCCCGGCTCGGCTCCCCAAAGGCATTCTGGCGCACGATGGGTTGCCTACCCACCGGCGCCGCTACTCCTCACAGGCGCAGTGCAGGTGCGCGAGATTATCAGCAGGTCAGCGCAGTGATTTCAAAGGATTTTCCTATTCGGAGGAAGACGGCAGCACTGGAAAAACAAAGGTGCTAAGTCCTACCTTTAAAAGGCACTAAAGATCTAAAGGCATTACAGTTTATGTTTTTTCGAAATATTTCCTTTCTGTGGAAATAATTGAATTCGAAGACCTTTATTCTTAATCTACGCAAAATTCCGCGTCAAACGAGCCTACATGTGATGGGGTTCTATCCAAGAATGGCATAAATTAATTGCATTTTTTGTACGTTTTTACTTGTTTTTCATTTGCTGTCCGCTTATCAGCACCCTATCACATGAAGGCTCGAGTGACGGGGAATTTTGCGAGGAATGCGATACTGTATCCTAAAATGTAATTGGTTTGCTCATACAGAAAATATGTTTTGAAAACTGAAAATTTACAATTTAGCACCCGTAAAACGGGTGTAGCACCCCTAGAAAGGTAGGACATCGCACCTTTGTTTTTCCAAGAAGGGGCTCGGGGAATAAAGAAATCCTACATAGAAACGTTAGAAGCCGCAGCGATTTAACACTTGAGGTTTATTGGGACAATATCGACCTTCACTATGCACACATTGTACATAATTATGCACAGATTTGCGCATAATAAGGGGTAAAGTTAAGCATAGTTATGCAGGAAAAACTGTGTATAACTATGGCTGCAAGGTTTATTCACACACTAAACCCTTATGCATGATTTTTGCATCGTTATTCATGATTTTATATAACCATAGTTATGCACAAATTTTTATGCATACCTATGCACACATTGTACATTATTATGCACAAATTTGTGCATAAGAGACAGAGTTAAGCATAGTCATGCAGAAAAAATTGTGCATAGTTATGGTTGCGTAAAATCCTGCAAGGCTTATGCACAACAAAGTGCATATGGATTTAGTGTGCACAGCATAGTGCAGAAGGGTTTAGTGTGCAGGAATGGACCATTCACAGACGAATTAGGTCGTCGCACCATTCATTCAGATCTATCTGGACGGGCCAGGCGCACCCAGAAAACGCCTCCCTGGAGTCAGCAGAAAAAAATTACCTCTACATTCCAAAGAGGTTTTTCCTAATAGTTTCTTCGGGACACAGAAGCCATTAAAAACTTCGACCAAGATTCTACGCAGCCGGGACTTTCTGACAGCGTTTTTCCAAAACTGATTGAAAATGTACACACTAAACCCTTATGCACTTTGCTGTGCATAAGCCTTGCAGGATTTTAAGCAACCATAACTATGCACAGTTTTTACTGCATAACTATGCTTAACTCTGTCCCTTATGCACAAATTTGTGCATAATAATGTACAATGTGTGCATAGGTATGAATAAAAATTCGTGCATAACTATGGTTACATAAAATCATGCAAAAATCATGCATAAGGGTTTAGTGTGTGCATGGTCATGCATAAAAATTTGTGCAAAACTATGGTTGTATAAAATCGTGCATAACGATGCAAAAATCGTGCATAAGGGTTTAGTGTGTAGTGTTTGGCGTGACATTATAAAGTATCAGTCACACGAATTTACACAAAATCAACGTAGGCGTTTCCGGGGTGCGGCGCCCGCCCGCGCCCGCGCACCACCTCTCCCCGCGACACACTCTCAATCCCGCAATGTCAATGTCAATCCCACGCCACTTGCGCTAAAATTTATGAAACGTTTCCTTAAAAATTTAAAACGCTCGTTATAGAGCGCTCAGCCCGGCCACACGCCGCCGCCCGCCGCCCCGCCAGTATGCAGTACCACCACCACCACCACCACGCCGCTGGCGGCCGAGTGAGTGGGTGGCCTGGTTGCCTGGCTCCGCCCCACGCCCCGCCCCGCCCCGCCCCGCCCCGCCCCGCCCCGCCCCGCCCCGCCTCCCCCAACGGGAGCCTGTTGCTTCGCAAGGGGGATGATAAGGCCCTGTCGACTGGTGCGTCGCGATCATTTCTGCCCCGCGCTCTGTCCCGGCCTGACCCGGTCCCGCCCCGCGCCGCCCTGCACGCTCCTCAGGCCGCGGTGCACACGGGCCGCCCCCGCCCCGCCATGTCGCTCGGACCCGCGGGCGCCCGGTGCGAGTAGCGGGACGAGACGAGCCAGCGAGTGCGACAGAGAGGAGAGACAGGTGCTGCTGCCGTGCCGTGCCGTGCGCTGCTCCCGGAGGACGCCATGAGGGTCGTCACCCTGCTGGTGCTGTGGGGGACGCTGTGGGCGGGGACCGCCAACGTCGCGAGCGCCGCGCCGCAGAAACGTAAGTGTTGGAAGGACGGATCCAGTTCAGTTTTGGAAAGACGGATCCAGTTCAGTTTTGGAAAGACGGATCCAGTTCAGTTTTGGAAAGACGGATCCAGTTCAGACGAACAAACTCCGAGTGATGTGAGGGGAAATGGAAGGTGATCTTCCCAAACGTGACCGATTAGGTTGTGAAAAATAGGGTGCACTGGAAATCCAAGTGTACGAATGTCGCTCACTTGTAGGTGAGCAAATAAATTCACTCACTTGTAGGTGTGCAAATAACCATTCACTCATTTGTAGGTGAGCGAATAACCATTCACTCACTTGTACCTACAAGTGACCGAATAGTTATTTGCTCACCAACAAGTGTGTAAATGGTTATTCGCTCACCTACAAGTGTGTAAATGGTTATTCGCTCACCTACAAGTGAGTGAATGGTTATTCGCTCACCTACAAGTGAGTGAATGGTTGTTCGCTCACCTACAAGTGAGTGAATGGTTATTTGCTCACCTACAAGTGAGTGAATTTATTTGCTCAACTACAAGAGCGCGGCATTCGTACACTTGGATTTCCAGTGTGTGCACACCAAGAAAAAAAAGTTGCTTCATTAAAAAAAAATATAAAATTTTGGTTAAAGAAAAAAATTAAAGAAAAGGGTTGGATCAAGAATGTTTTTCTTGAGAAAAATACTAGAAAAGTCTTTAGTTAAACCGTCTCAGCGTGTGTTACCGAGTACACGCCAAAATGGACATAAAACTTTTCGTCGCTATACACGCGTATGGTTCGGACAAACTTCAAATTTTGCACAGCGTTATTTCGGGCTAAGTACTTTCATTTAGACGGCCGCACTGGCATGTTAATTTTCATATTTAAATCAGACCACCACACGATGTTCCTTAAGCAAAACGGAGTTCAGTGAGAAAAGCTATTAAGTATTTTTCTAAAAAATCTCCCGTACTTACAGCTTTTTTTTTACCATGGGTTCTTACTGGAAAGATGGTACGGAAGCGAGGAACGGGAACGGAGGAACCGTAATCTGTATTCAGTGTTTTCGTCATGGAAAATCATCAACATTGTTAAAAATGTTTAAAAATTCATTACGTTTTAAACGTGAATTTTAAACATATTTTTTTCGTAAAATTTTAAAACCGTTTCAATTCTATTAATTGTTATGCTGACAATCTCACTAAACGGGAGTGAAACATTTTTCTGATAGTGTAGTTTTTTTTTATTAGTAGAAAAACTTTGAAGTTTGACGCGTGGACCTGGCTGGGCCTGGCCCCAGCAGGCGCGCTGTCATAGGCTGTTAGCATATTAAGGGTTGGTTGGGCGAGATAAAAAGGGCGAGTGGCCTAGAGCCTGTAGAGGGCGGACGGTCCGGGTCCGGGTACTCCCAGGTGGAACAGGCCGCCTTGAACGAGAGCACTGTAAAAAAAATCCAGATTGTACGACGGAACCAACTACGGCGGCGTTCCGTACCTGCATTCGAAAAACTGAGTTCTGAGACCAGATCACGGCGCCACCGTACCCAGTTTTTTGTGTACGGATCGAGCAAGTACGGCGTTTCCGTGCCCTGTTTTTCGTGTACGGTGGCCCCGTACTCGGCAGTTTGTCTCAAGATTTTGAAAATTCTAGGTACGGTGCCTTACTACGGAACCGCCGGTAGAGAAATTAGCGGTGATTTCCGTAGTTTCACCGTAGTTATTTTTTACAGTGAGGCGAATCAAACACTAAACCAGCGTTTTGTTTGTTTGTTTTTTTTTTCTTTTGGCGCATGTACACACTAACTGGATTTGTATATTTCATTTGTTTGTACAAAGTAAAAAAGTCATTTTTTAAAAAATTGATAGATTTGTGATTCTCACACACTAAACCCTTATGTATGATTTTCGCATCGTTATGCAAAATTTTATACATTCATAGTTATGCAAAATTTGGCATTATAAGTGGCCAAAATAAAAGTCGGCATTCCTTTAGGAAACAGCCAAAATTTCGCATATGATAGAGAAAGACTTTCAACTATGTTAGTCTGCCACGACGAAGTAGCGGAGCGGGACACTTTACTGCAGATTTATTCGACAAGCAAAGTCGTTATAAAGGACCTAAAGGCTGGAAAGTGGCCTAGCGGGCACGAGCAAGGCGGTAATGCACTGTAAAAAAACAAGATCGAGTACGGAGCCCGTCACGCAGCTTCCAATGCCGTATGGAAGTCTCCTTGTGTAAACAAATTGCGGCGTTTCCCGAGGGGCCCGCAACTTGGGAATTCAGGTGTACATGGCCTGTAATCTATGGAAATCTCTAAAAAAAATCCTAAAATTAGAAATATTAAATCTTGGAAATCCTTCAAAATAATTGTTGAAATATGCATTGACTGCTCAATGGTTTACGACTAAAGTTGTAATTTTACAACCTTGTTGAAAAAGCAGTTTACGACTGAAAATATTAGCTAATGATTTGTAAAAGTACACTAATTTTTTAACATGTAAACAAATTTGGCGTTTCGAGGACCCGCAACTTGGGAATTCAGGTGTACATGGCCTGTAATCTATGGAAATCTCTAAAAAAAATCCTAAAATTCACACGAAATTCTCTCGAAATCACTTGGAAATCCTTACAAAAATTTGATGGAGTACTTGAAAATCCGCCACAAATTTAGCACTAAAATCTTTAAAGATGACGCGAAGCACAAATCCCTAGCTTGAGTCAGTGGGCTGTGTGGGTGTAACGCTAGCACCGACCAATTTTTTGTTCAATTTTGACCTTGATTTTGACTCCTGTTTTAAGAAGCACGACGATTTCTGGTAGTAAGTCGAGGTGGAAGCACAAATTTAGCCGTAAATGAAAGGAGGTAGCACAAATCTCTATCGGAAATGGGTGGTGCTAGGTTCTTTCGGTGAGACGCGGCGCGGGCGCGCAGAGGCGGCGGAGATAGGCAACCCACCGTCGCACGTGTACGGCGGGTCGGCCTACCCATCGATTCGCAGGCGCGCTAATGTGAGCGCCGTCGCCTCGCGGCTTGGGAGGTTTGCCATGTCATGTGGGAACACTTTGAATGTTCTTAACAGGAAACTTCCGGAATCGATACCCCAACAGTCTGACAATTTTCCATTCCCCCCTTGGGGTATTCCAGAAATAATGTAGAAGAATCACAGACTGATGGTAAAAGTATTACACTTTTCTTGGAAAAATACGTATTGCCGTGATTTTATAACAATAATTCTTTATAATAACCAAACTTGTAGTGTTACGGAATTTAAACGGGAAGACTACAAAAGTCTTGGGAATTGACACTTCTTATGCACAGAATTAAAGGTATTCACACTAACTGGAAATGCACCTTTTCACGCTGTTATTCAAGCAATGTGACGTCACATTCGTTAGAATGTGAATCGCCTCAGCCTGGCGCCACCAAGCATCGATTCACTTTCAAACGAATGTGACACAATATTCCAACAAACGTGACACAAATTCACATTCTTACGAATGTGACGTCACATTCCTTGAATACCAGTGCATGCATGTCACGTGTACGCAGAAAAACATACAGCTTTATGAACACAATTGTACGTAATTATGTAGAATATTACACACAGGTCTGGAAAAAATATATACGTATAGAAATAAAGCACAATGATAAACATATTTATGTACAATGTTATTCATTATGACGCACGATTTTGTTCATAAGCTTATTTGGGTAAACACGATATGTACGAAAAAGTGTATTTGCAGTGTTCCCTGCAACTTTGCCAGTTTCCTTCACTGTGCTCAAGGAACAAATGTACGAATGGAAATTCACACACCTAAAAGTGTGCGACATTCGCACACTTGGGTTTCCAGGGCGGTGGTTAAGAGCGTTAAGGGCGTGACGGTCATGGTTCAGGGGCGCCGGGGCGGGGTCCCACGGGCGACTGTGGGAGGCAGGAGTCCTGGAGCCACCTTGATGGGGAGCTATGCGACTCGAGGGAGGACCACACAAGGGCTTGCCATAACCTCAATCTCCATACGTACTCGCGCTTTTAAAAACGAATGAACTTTTTTATCCTCGCCTGCAGCGGTAGTGTGGCCAACCCGGCGGGTGTGCGACAAACTACTCACACTCTGGTCGGTAAGCAAATGCCCAGTCACCCAGTGAAAAAAATATATATATATTCGGGATTTTGTAATCCACTGCGAAAAATATTTCCGTACATGTACGATATATTTTGTAATTTACCATTTACAAAATGAGTCGTACATGTCCAACCTCCCACTCTTGGTCGTCATTCGATTCCAAGTCGATACGCAGTGCTTGTACATTTACAGTCTAGGATTGTCATTGTACGACATCTTCCATGGAAAATTTCCCCGTACCCTGTACGACATTTTCTTACAGTGCACTGCGAATCCAAGTGTGGAACATTCATACGCAAGGTTGCGTGGAACACTTTGTTCCACGCAAAGAAGCGTGGAACACGGCAGGTCCACGCATGGAAGCGTGGAACACAAAATGTTCACCCCAAAGAGGCGTGAACTAAGTATGTCTCAACACTATTGGAATTCCACGCATAGAAGCGTGGAACATTTGTGTTCCACGCTTCCATGCGTGGACCTGCCGTGTTCCACGCTCCCATGCGTGGACCTGCCGTGTTCCACGCTTCTTTGCGTGGAACGAAGTGTTCCACGCAACCTTGCGTATGAATGTTCCGCACTTGGATTCGCAGTGTGTCCAGTAGGTCGAGAACTCGCAACACATACACTCCAAATGACCATTGACAATTATTGTGACTACCTATGGACGTTTTTAAACATAGATAATAAGATACAATATTGTGAGTCGTTAGATACAATTTTGTGAAAAAATATTGTAGAGAAAAGTTCGCTGTAAGTTAAGAGGGCGGGCCACTTTGTAGGATCTTTCTCGTGTGTGGGCCAGCTTATTGTCATTGTGAAGCAAATGCTAATTCGTACCGCAAAGGAAACGCTTTGCTTTGTATTACAAATAAGCCAAATGCTTCGCTACATTATTTACGAAGAAATTTCTTCTTCGACAGGTTCAAACAGAGCATATTTCAAGGGCAGGCGATGCCCTTTGAAAACTGGACAATTTGTAGCGCGTTCAAGTCTGTTGTACTCTGTTCCAGGAGGTGAGAGTGAGAGGGCGGCGTTGGGGAGGAAGCTGCGGGGTGAGAGAAAGACAAATTAGCTAGCCTAGGCGATCGCTCGCCTGACGCTATCTAGAGGATGCTGATCGATCAGTAGTTTTACATTGACTATAAAGTATAGTTGTAGAGCAAAAGAAGACGAAAATATTGCTATAGAATTCATTTTTGGATTTACTCAATCCACTAGTAAGGGCCTACTTGTCTCATCAGCAGTACGTGACATGCTTCTGATCACTTTTACTTTAAGTTGTTTGAATTTGTGACAATTTTAGCGTGCGTGTGAGTGTGTGCATTTTTTGTTGATGGCTGTTTAAAGTGTGCATTTTTTTCTTCTCGGGGCATGTTAGGATTAGCAGACGAGGGGTAAGCGACTTTTCTGGGCTGGAGGGTGTGACAGAGTAGCACAGTAGTGGTGGTCCTGTTACATGTATGAATGACAAACTGCAAACACATAGGTGTGTACATTCAAGTACACTCTACAAAGTGTGCACTAAGCAGGGCTCCGTAACTTATTACTTAAGCTCCTTAAACGTTATGTTAGGCGTTAGAGTTACAACTTGTAACTTTTATTCTCGCTCTTTCAAAATAAGTTATTGTTGCGGATGGTGCAAATCACATGTACATCGCTCCTGAATAATTTTGGACACATTTGAAATTCTATAACTTTAACTTTTATCGGAACGTGTCTTTTGTTACGTTAGGTAACTAACATTCGTTCGTGTTATGATAAGTTACGGAGCCCTGGCACTAAGTACAATGTTGGGTTAACAGTGAAATGTCTTGTGCGGATACCATGCGTAACACGCTCAAAGTGTCACCCTCTCGAACACACTAAACAACAGGCATTTTGGGTCGTTTCATGTGGAACAAGAGTGTGTTGCAGCACACCCATAAACCTGCCATATGGCACACACTAGGAAGTGTGTACTAAGTAGCGTTTGCAGTGTATGCGGAACTGTAAGTCACTCATCATGTGGGTAACTATAATAAGATTTCTATGAGTACTTAGATCTTGAAGATGATTCGAGTCGCTCGCCCCTCGTCATAATAAGAGCACCCTAATACACCTAGGGCTCGGCGAGGGGGAGAGAACACATAACCACGGGGTGGGCCGGGCCCCGGGCCGCACGGCGTGCATTCAGTGTGACACTGGCCTTGTTTGTTTTGCAGAGAGCGAAGACTCCTTTTTTCGACAGCTTAGGTCACCCTTCGAAAGAAAACTGAAGGGAACGAGAAGTGAGTACACTCGCTAGCCTTCGCTGCGAGCGTTATTGGCACGGTTACTGCTGCAGTAGACAGTTTTGTAGACTCTTAGGTTATTTTCACTTGTCCGAAGGAACACTGCTAAATTTATCCGTAATTTTACGAACTTTTTGCAACGAATGATTCGTTTTAATAAATAAACGAATCATTCGTATAAATTTTCAAGAAATTTTCGTATTTTTGAAACGAACTTTCTGTAATTGCAACGTGACGAATGAACCGTAGCTTTTCGAATGATCCGTTTAGTATACGAATAGTTCGTAAGTTTGAATATGATTGGTACATGCGATATTGGTTGACAATCGGATGCTGGTAACGTAATTTCGTAACGTTATTTCTTTTTCGTATTATGAATTCAAATTAACGAGGCAAGAAGGTTTCTTTGTAATAAATTTATAGTGATACATTGCAACGAATCATTCGTAAAATAACGAATCATTCGTTGCGAAAGTCTTACGAATAATCCGTGAAAGAAATTTGCACGAATGATTCGTGAAAGAACGGAAAGTTTTCTTACACACTAAACCCTTATGCATGATTTTGGCATCGTTATGCACGATTTTATACAACCATAGTTATGCACAAATTTTTATGCATAACTATGCACACATTGTACATAATTATGCACAAATTTGTGCATAAGGCATGGAGTTAAGCATAGTTTATCAGCAAAAAATTGTGCATAGTTATGGTTGCGTAAAATCCTGCAAGGCTTATGCACAACAAAGTGCATAAGGATTTAGTGTGTACAGTGCATGCGATGGAACGGAATGCTGTTCGCACAATGTGCGTAACATATGACATTAGAAATGTCAGCACGCTGCGTGCACGCATGGGGGCCAGGGCGGGGAGGTAGAGCCATTCAGTTTTCTTCCGAACTCTCCAAAGCTTCTCGTTGAAGCAGAGGCATTCATATGCACTGTTTCCTAACATACCCCTCGTCGTGTTATATTGTAGTGACTCGGTAGCAAGCGGTAGTCGTTTAGGCAGTACTGTAGCGCTTTTCTCTTCGCTTTGACGCTTCAAATTCATTTCTACGGCCTGTTTTTTATTCTTACATACGAGGTAGAATTTTTTTTACACTGTAGGTGTGAGAATTCCCATGTGTACACATACTTGTTCCTCCATTCCAAAAGTTTTACGAATAAAGCCGTGCATGTTTGTATTATGCCGGTTCAAAATTCACTGGAACTTTACGACGAGCTTTTTTACCGTAAAAAATATCTTTGTAAAGTTACAACCTTTTTCGTAATTTGTGATTCACCAATGAAGTTGTAAATTTCAGATCGGTTTCGTAAATTTACGAAAGCCTACACGCTAAACCCTTATGCATTTTGCTGTGCATAAGAGCTGCAGGAATACGTGCAACCATAGTTATGCACAAATTTAATGCATAACTATGCTTATTTTTTATACATTTGTGCATATGAATGCACAATTTCGTGCATAGTTATATACTATATACGCAGCGATGTGCATAACTATGGTTGTAGGTGTCTTTTGAGTTTTTATAATTTTACAAATTGTTATCGTAACTTAACTACACACTAAAACCTTATGCACGATTTTTTACATCTTTATGCACGATTTTAAACAACCATAGTTATGCACAAAATTCTATGCATACCTATGCACACATTGTACATAATTATGCACAAATTTTTGCATAAGGGACAGAGTTAAGCATAGTTATGCAGAAAAACATTGTGCATAGTCATGGTTGCTTAAAATCCTGCAAGGCTTATGCACAACAAAGTGCATAAGGGTTTAGTGTGTACATTTCTCATGGGAAATTTTCCCGTAACTCTTACAAACATTTCTCACAGTGATTCGTAAGACTTTTGGGGTGTCCAAGTACAGAAATCCAAGTCGCCAAGTCTAGTGCTGTGCTTGAATCAACAACTCATATTTTTTGGGCGGGGTTTGCTCTCTGCCGCAGGGGGCTGCTCGGCGTACGGTCATTCGTGCTTTGGTGGATACGGCAAGCGCGCCGAGGTCGGGGCCGGGGCCGGGGCCCGGGGGCCGCAGGACGGCGACCTCGCGCCCGCCGCGCCCGCGCCCGACCTCCCGCTGCACCGCCTGCGACTGCAGCTGCGCCTGCGGCCGGAGAGGCTGCCCTACCTGAGGAGCCTGCGGAGTCTACAGGATCCCCAGGACAACGAGGAGGCCGAGTTCATCGTGCTGCGGCAGTCACCAGGTACAGCGCAAAAAGGGAACCACCGAGGGGGAATTCACTTCCGTAATACACTGTACACCTGATCCATGTATTACGCCGTAATACACGTAATGTAATACCGAAAAACACGAGAATATGCTCTAAAGTGATTAAATATTGTGAGTAATACAGGTGTAATACAGGTGTAATACAGGTGTAATACCGTGTAATACCGAGTAGTCTGTACAAGATTTTCCAAAGTGAATTCCGCCTCGGGAACCACCCCATATATACACCCAGAAAAAAGCTCCTTTGATTCAAAGCAATTTGGACTTAAAACTGGACCAATGCAAATTTGACTTTAAATCAATAGAAATTCTTCAAAGTGAAGAAGAGTTTTCTTTGTTTTAAAAGAATTTTCATTGTATCGACATCAATATTTCCATTGGTCCAGTTTTAAGTCCATATTCCTTTGATTCAAAGGAGCCTTTTTCTGGGTGAATGTTGCGGACACGTCTCGTACACCGCACCGACACGTGACGAATATGTCACGGACACGTCACGTTCCACTGTGAAAAAAAGTATTTGTACGTTTACGACTTTTGTCATAATTTCGGAGTACGACACCGAGTCGTAAATTTACGATCGCAGTCTTGCCCGTTTAAGAAAACTTAGTCGACATATGATGTCAAAAAATACTCTTAACTATACTCAAAGTCGTAACTTTGCGACATTTGTCATGAAAATTTTTTCCGTAACGCTCACGACTATTTTTCACAGTGTACGTCACGGATACGTCGCGGACACTGTTAAAAAAAGACTCGGAAATTCACGACATATACGTTGTGAAAAAAATTGCCGGAGCTCTTCGTGATTATTTTGGGGAAATCACAACGCTTCTTTGTTATCAAAAATTAATTAACTTCAGAAGTATTACGACTAGTCTACAACTATTACAAATTATGATAGCGAAATGATCGATTTTTGACTACGAAGAAGTGTTGGGATTTCACAGATGCTCCGTATCGAGCTAGTGCTGGAAAATCACAACATATTTTTAACAGTGGACATGCTATGGTGGACACCTCGCGGACACGGCACGCACGGAAAAAATTAATCCAACGCCGCTTCTCTGTTGACCGGTTTCCACTTTTTATGTGAGCCTAACTAAGAAATAGGTGTTGCAGCGAAGCTGTGGGAGTTGATGTTCAGCTGCCTGAGGCAAGAGGTTTTTGTTGAGACAAGGTACCCCCAAGTCAACAGGTGTAAAGGCGCCCCCACAACGGACGTTACCGAGGCGGAGCTAAGGAGAGCGCCTGCGACACACTAGATAGGCCAACCCGCCAAGCACTAGTGTGAAGCTGGTGGCCTACTCGGAAAGCCCAAGCGCAGGGGGAAGCAAGAATTAAATTCCTGCGGTACCCAAATTTTCGAGGGGATCACTGTGGGGGCACCTTAAGAAAAGTGCATCAGCTACTTAGAAACGGCAACAGCTCACACAACTGACGCATGACTTCAACTAGGCTTCACTAGTCTTAGCTGGAACACGTTAACTGAGTGAATACCATTCGATACGTAAGCTCTACACTGCAAAAAATAGGTACGGAAAAAGTACCGCTAACAATTTTTCCGGAGACTTTCGTACTTGAAGAAAACGGAAACGTCCGTTCAAATATCCGTAGTATATGGCAATTCCTACAGTACCGTTAGAGAAAAAACTACTTTATGGCTGGGAAGGATTCGTCCGTGCCCAACATAGTACGGAACGCTTCCGTCATAAGTTCCGTACAAGGCGTCTTATTTTTTTTACAGTGTACCCGCTGAATAGTCAGCTCGAGGCTCAACTCGGATATTTTTTCCGTGCCGACACGATACTTACACTGTGAAAAATATGTCTGTGAGTTTACGACTTTTTTCGTAATTTGTGATTTACCAATGGTGTTGTAAATTTACAATCGAAATCGTAAATTTACGAACGCTTATTTGTGCTCGTTTAAGAATTACAAGTCGATACCAAGTGTCCTTAAAGTTTTGTAATTTTACAATTTAATATCGTAACTTTGCGACATTTCTCATGGAAAATTTTCCCGTAACTCTCACGAATATTTCTCACAGTGTATGGCCTTATGGACTCAGGGACATATGTTTTCAGGCTGCCGGAATGGCATAGCGTAACTGAATATCGTCCTGGTTTTGTCTGCAGTGAGCTCCCGCACCCCGCTGTGGGGCAGGCCACCCCCGCCCCCGGTCCCGGCCCCCGCCAGGACGTACAACACCGACGACGAGGACAACGGGGAGGCGGCGGGGGCGGGGGCGGGGCCCGGGGGCGGCGCGGTCCCCGCCCTGAACCGGCGCCTGGAGCTGGGGGCGGACGGCGGCGAGGCGGACGAGGCCGAGCCCTACGCCAGCATGGCTAGCCGCCTATTTCTGCGCCGCTGGGTGAGTCCACAGACTACACTGTTAAACCAAGTATGCAACTGGTCAACACTTGAATGTATGCAACTTCCAGTCTTACACGTCCAAGTGTACAGCTTGGTATTTGTGCAATTCCAAGTGTCAAACTTGCCAGTTGTGCACTTGTAAGTGTTCAACTCGACATTTGTGCACTTGCATGTGTTCAACTTCCCCGTGCAACATTTCCCTTGTTGAAAACTTGCAAGTGTACAACTGTCGAGTTAAACACTTACAAGTGTACCACTGGCGAGTTCGCGGGCGAGTTTGACACTTCCAATTGCACAAATACCGAGGTGCGCACTTGCACCTGTTATACTGGAGGCTGCACACTTACAAGTGTTGAACAGTTTAACACTTGGTTTCACAGTGTACCAGGACGCGTGGGATATTCACTCTTAAAATCTGTGACACGACTATTACGTTGTATTACACGGTATAACCCCTGTATTACACCTGTATTACTCACAAAATTTAATAACTTTAGAGCATATTCTCGTGTTTTTCGGTATTACATTACGTGTATTTCGGCGTGATACATGGATCAGGTGTACAGTGTATTACGGAAGTGAATTCCCCCTCGGGCGAGTTTGACACTTCCAATTGCACAAATACCGAGGTGCGCACTTGCACCTGTTATACTGGAGGTTGCACACCTACAAGTGTTGAACAGTTTAACACTTGGTTTCACAGTGTACCAGGACGCGTGGGATATTCACTCTTAAAATCTGTGACACGACTATTACGTTGTATTACGCTTGGAAGTTGTACAGATTCGGCCAAAAACAGGTAAAAACGGCCCAAGACGAACCAAAAATAAGTACATGGAGAATTTTGGCTAATACGCCCCTAATACGCTTCGAGAATATTTCGTCACAAAAGCTGTGATGAAACAGTCGTCACATGGCATGCATCTCGTCACTTGACATGCATCTTTCGTCACATGACATGCAACATTCGTCACACTGTGATGAACCATTTGTCATTTATCTCACCCCTTGTCGTAATGTGACGACTTAAAACTTTACAGAGTGGGCTATCATGCACGTTTCTGTTGATTGCAGCTGAGGACTTACCGACGCGCCGCCAGCGCCGGCCCACCGAGCGAAGGAGGGGGAGGAGGAGAAGAAGGCGCCCGCAGCGCGGCGCGGCACTGAGTCGAGGCTCGAGGCGGAGGGGAGGCGGAGGTAGCACACTGTTAAAAAAAAAATGTTGTAAATTAACAACACATTCGTAGTTAATTTTGTTAGCAACACATGTTGTTCTCCAACAACAAATGTTGTAATGCAACAACACTCTTAACTTCTTACAAAGAAAATTCTTGTATTACAAAGAATTCTGTACAACCGTAATACAAAGCCAAATTTTCTTTGTAATACAAAAAAAAATCTTTGTAATACAAATCAAAAAATTTTGTAATACAAGAAAATTTTCTGTACATTACGGTTGCACAGAATTCTTTGTATTATACAAAAAAATTCTTTGTAAGAAGTTAAGAGTGATTATTCCTGAAAATTTCTGAAACTTATTTTCCCCTCAAAATAGTGAGGTTCTGGTTCCTCCTTCACAACAAAAATTGTAACATTACAAATTTGTTGTTTTAGAATGTGTTGCTATCAAACTTAACTACAATTTTGTTGTAGACTAACAACATGGTGATAAGTAGTTGTTACTGTAATGGGTCACTATGGGTAAAATAGAACGACTTTTGTCAGAACATCAAGGAATACAAGTAATGTTGTTTGCAAACAACATTCTCATCACGGAGAGTGTCATCAGCCAACAACGTTTTCTAACAGTGCAGGGACGACGGCGCCGCGACGCTGCCGCGACGCCGGTTCAGTCCGAGCCCCTCCTGGTCCTGGGGAGGACAGGAGAGAGGAAGACACTACAAGAACGTCGCGTCGCGGTGGATGCCTCCATATTCTGCTCGACGCTCATCACCGCCACACCCAAAACAAAAATTGTGTTCTTAATCCAAGAACATGGCCTTAAAGTTTTTTAGAGCAGTCGTTCTTGATTTCAGAAATTCAACTTAGTTTAATGACGAAATGCGCTCCACTCAAGCAAAATGTTCCTAAGACTTTAAGAACACTGAAAAAATTAAGAACATAGTTTTCTGGGTGAACCATCAGCACCCCACAGTGAGAAAATTGCTGTCAAACGATATCGTAATGACGGGCGGTTTTTGTTTCGATGTACCGATAACGTAACCGTTTCGACATGCACCAAGAAAAGGCACGTTCTCGTTTGTGTGTGTGTGTGTGTGTGTGTGTGTGTGTGTGTGTGTGTGTGTGTGTGTGTGTACTTGACTGAGTCGAGTACATTGCGATTATTTTGAGTACATTTTACTTGGGACAAAGGACAATTTCCACGGATCGAGTGCGATGACGTTGCCTCAATCAAGTGCAGTACAAAGCGCATAATTTCGAGATGACGCATTATCGGGGTGCGGCCCGGGGCGTTCAACTGAAACCCGATCGAAACCATATCGAGAGGCAGGCCAAACTAGGACATCATTACGATACCGTTTCGGCGACGATCCCACAGGGGCAGCGAACAGCCTTACCCGTGCCGTCTGCGGGGGGCGAAGGCGACACGCCAATATTTTTCAACGATATCGTTTCGTCCCCATACCTATTTCCATGTCATTAGCCTTACGACGTGACCATGTCGTTCTGACAGGTCAGCGGGTCACAACAAGTCGGAAACCCACGTTTGTATCGCTACTGACATGAAAATCGATATCGCAACGATAATATTATAGAAGAAAACTCGATTGTGTGGGCTCACCGCCAGCCATGGCGCAGGTGGCGGTCCTGCTAGTGTCTTATTTTGACAGCGATCGAAAAAAAACTATTTCGTCCATTTTGTGTCGTGTCCCGCCGTACCGCTCCACAGTGTGTGATTTTGCTCGCGAACCATATTTTTTGCAGCGTAGCGAAGAGTTTCCGTACTTTATTCATACACTGAAAATCCAAAAGTATGTGCATTGCACACTGTATATAACGTGAGTATGGTCATGCTCACGGTTGAACATACGCAAGCATCTCCATGCTTGTAAGCAAAACATGTGTGCAATACTCGCCAGCACGCAAAAAAAGGGGAAGCTGGTTTAGCAAACACTTTTGTTACTATGGTAACAGCAAAATAATTTTGCTACCAATGATAACTTTTTTGCCACTCCTGCAAAACATTTTGCAGGAATGGCAAAAAAGTTGTCAGTGGTAGCAAAATTATTTTGCTGTTACCATAGTAGCAAACATGTTTTTTGCGTGAGCGAACAGCTTTATGCACACATTACATACAGTGTGTATGTGGGCGCACACGTTAGATACAGTGAGCGTGCTTTAAGTAGTGTGGGCGTTTCTTTGAATGCGTAACAGTGTTGCGGGTTTGCCTACCCCATTCGCCCCTGCAGCGCTGGAGAGTATGCAGTCCCGCAACACTGTTACGCATGCAAAGAAACGCCCAGTACAATGCGCACTGTTGGACTTTCAGTGCAGCGAAGAATCTGATTGCTTTGCCGAGAGATTATAGCTTACAAGCTTGCGATATGCAATCCATTTTGGCGAAGGCAATGCCTGAGAATCCTTCGCAAGCTGCAAAGAACATAGTGTGTATTGCAAACCCCTTGCCCTCTACCTCAGGATCGCTTCAGAGCCACCTCTATAGAGGTGCTATAGCTTAAGCTCTCCCCCCCCCCCTCCCTCCTCACACCACCTTCTCCGCCTCTCACTTCCTTCACAAAAACCCCTTTCTTTTTCGGGAACGGGGCGACAAGCTGCTTCTTGGAGCCGGAGTCGTTCGCTAAGAGATTGCCCCACTGCTGTTCGGTGCTCGGCTGGAGGTACCGATACACACTAAATGTTTATGTACTTTGTTGTACATATCTTATGCACTGAATGACACATACCAAAAGTTTGCACAAATTTGTCCATAACAATGCACATACTGTACATAATAATGCACAAATTTTGTACAGAAATCTGGTAGTACAAATATTTGTGCATTATTATGTACAAATTTGTACATAATTATGCATGTGTCATTCAGTCCTTTATTATGTACGAAAAAAGTACATAAACATTTAGTGTGTAGGGACAATCACTCTCCCGAATGCTCTGGAAGCCCAACATGTCCTACTCAGTATTCACTGAATACCCCTCCGCATTGTGTATGTGTACTCAATACACTGTATGCATACATGCTCTGGAAAAACTAATGTGACATGTGTCACGTTTATTGGTGCACTCTCTGAAGAAAACGTTTCATAATGTACTCTCTGGACAGAGAACGTTTGTAATGCAACATGCCTCTTGGTGTGCCTATCAATTTGCATGGAGTAGTGGAGTGCATCGCCAAACGTTTTCTGCCAAGCGAGTGCATTGAGAAACGTTTTCACCCAGGAGTGCATTACATAACGTGACAAATGTCACACTACACTGTGAGAAATATTTGTAAAGGTTACGGGAAAATTTTCCATGAGAAATGTCGTAAAGTTACGATATCACATTGTAAAATTACAAAACTGAACAGACAGTTGGTATCGACTAGTCATTCTCGAACAAGCACAAATATGCTGTCGTAAATTTACGATACCGATCGTAAATTCACAACCTCATTTGTAAGTCACAAATTACGAAAAATGTTGTAACTTTACGAAGATATTTTTTACAGTGTAGGTTTTCCAGTGTGACCCTGTATGCAGGAGCTACTGAACATCTTGAAGGTACCACTAATGTCCATTTCCAGCCAGCACGCAGTGTGGGCAAAAAATCCCACGAATACACCTGTGTGAGGCAGACGGGTACCTCCGCCTGCCTACAAGGCAAAAAGTATTCTCAAGGGTGGAGAGTTTGCCTAGTATAGGCAGACGAAGATACCAGCCTGCCTCACACAGGTGTATTCGAGGGATGTTTGCAGCTCAGCCAGCCGACTGATTCAGAACATCGCTCCCATGCCTCTGTCCTTATCGCACTCACGAAGGTGTCCCCTCTAGGGTATGGAGCTGCTCCATGAGTGCGACAAGGACAGAGGCATGGGAGCGATGTTCTGAATCAGTCGGCAGCGCTGCGGCGCGCATGCTGCTAGCGCCTGCAACGCGGTGGGTAGGCCAACCCGCCCAGCAGCTGTGTGGAGACGGTGGCCCGCCCTGGGCCTGCACCAGGGGCTCCGGTCAGGTCTGAGAGAACGTACACACGGTTTGGACAACTAAGCGCATTATATGGTGTTAAATTGATTGCACACTTGCGTTTGGTAAGTGTTTAAAGTTTACAAATTTAGACACATGCAGATCTTTGGTATTAATATAGAGAATGGCAACAAGTGTGAAAGGTTGGCACACTTGCATACTGTACAAAATTTCCACATCAATTGACACAGAGTTCAGTTCAACAGTAAAAAAGGCTTTAGACTTTGCACACTGCATACCAACTGGTTTCCAAATTACTAAATTTATTTTACCAGTGAAAGGGCCGAAGAGTGTACGTGTCCAAGTTTTAAATATCTCCTGCAAACATGGCGATGTAAACATTATCTCCTGGAGGATATACAGTAAATAACACAAACTTCGGCAGAGGGTATTCAGTAAGTACACTTGGGTTTCCAGAGTGAGCTCAAGACATCATGTGCATACTAAGGGTTTGCCTACAAGAGAGAAAAAGAAGGGGTGGAGGGGAGGGGGGGGGGTCATATTGCACAAATCTTCACCTACATTTCACGCACAGTATTCATTTCATTAAAGGGAAGCTCTCTCTCTCTCTCTGCGGTCCCCTGATGCACATGTGGTCCACCAATGGGCCACAGCAAAACTGGGTAACAAAATAGATAATAATGCTGTATAATAAATTTTGTGTTCAAGAAAGTGACGGAAATTTGATGGGGTAGGACTACTTCACAAACCATGTCACTAAGGTCAGGCCAAAAAAATTGTATTTACCTTTCCAAAATTTTGATTGTTTCCCCCCTTTGAACTGCAGCTTGTCAATAGAGTTTTGCAGCATGACGGAGCTTGGTAGATTTCTTAAGTTGGTTCATTTCACATAGTTCTCTTGTATTTTCTTTTCACAGATTCTATCGATTTTAATGTACCTGAATGGTTTAGTTCCTTGTAATATATTGCTTCATATCCTATTGTTCCTTGTTCATTGATAGTCTTGATTGAACTGTTGTGACTCCTCCTTTAAAGTGCGTCTCAACAAAAGTGTATGTTGGATTGGATTCTACAGGATTGAAGACTGGTTTGAGAAAGATAAACAATGTCATGCAAAATTATGTTTATTAATATAATAATAATGCATTGTAAATAACTTACAGTAGTACTTCTAGCTAATGTAAAATGAAATTAACACGAGTCAACAGCACCAAAATTTACTTACTAATTCTCTGCATCCCAATTCTGCATTGCATTTCAATTTGCATCACAGCAGACACAAGTGCAGAAAACTGCATGGTTCAAGCTTGTTTCCAAACTCTCTCCAAAATTAAATGGGATGAATGCAAAGACTTAGACAAAATCCTTCAGAAGAATAGCTACAGTACTCAATCACAGATATCTCCAATGGAAGCTCTTTGTAGAACTAAATGAGGTAGGCAGTCTGAACAAGGATGCTCCAAATGACTCTCACACAGAAAATTGAAATGTAAAGGTGCAAACAGGAAAAATAAAAACATACCTAGCTAAATTAGTGACACAGGCCAACAAAAACAACGCAATTCGATAACTGAACAACTGTAAACAAAACAGGCAAAATTGTATCAAAACAACAAATTCTAGGGGATGAAGAGGGATTGTCATGTAGATGAGAGATGCAACCTGAACGTTCACACTTACAAATTCATGTCAAATCACATGATATTACATTGGTCAGCTCCACTGCCTTTTAACATAGCATCAATTTTAGAGTCATCAATGGAATTTCCCAGCTGTGCAGCAAGGTCCGGTGGAGGTTGTCCAAGATCTTGGGCCTACGACAAAAGAAAAACACAGTCAACTTCAAGTAGACTTTGTTTCACAAAAGTAGGATTTAGAAGTTTTAAGTCATTGCTTTTACCTTTCCCATTAACTTCACCATATTATCCAGGTGCTGCTTGTCGTCCTCTGATCCTTCTTTTTCAAGTTCTGCTACAATTTCCTTAGTAACCTCCAGCTGGTCTGTGTATCGTTTAAAATCTTCTTCACTTAATTTAGATTTATTTTCTTCAAGCCAAGCTGGATACTGAAAAGTAATTTAAGTTATCAATGCTGTTCAATTGATACCCTGTTTTGATATAATCAGAAAGACAAAAAAAAATCTCATCAGTATATTTTATATTATATGGAGACCGTAAAAAGAGAGAGACGGGACAGAGAGAGAGAGGAAAGGATATGAAAAATGCATTCTTGTTAGCAGGAAACACCTTGTGTTAACCTGGAATTAGTGAACAACATACTTTAATATACAGGGTAGCGCACGCATCCCGGCAGATTTTTTCGGATAGGCAGACCCGCAAAAACAAGCTTACTTTTATTATAAATTTGCTAATATTGATAGTAGAAAAAAGTAAAATATGCTCTGTGTTCCTTGAACTTTTAGCAACACGTACCAACTGTTACTTTTTCTGCCGGGGTGCGTGGGCCACCCTGTATGATAAACAAATATCACTCTTCTTTCATATCAAACAAGAAAAATATTAATGGGTACGGTATACCAATATTATTCATTTTTAGCTACACTATTAATTTGTTTGCAGAAAAACACCTGTTAATTTACACACAGGCAAATGCATACCTTCTCTGACAATTCTTTAAATGAAGGAAGCATCATTTCTTTGGATAGAAAAGATTTCATAATATTACGCATAACTGATGAGAATTTTTTTAGCTCCGCATCACACTCTTGAAGAGACGGCTATAGAACAGCAGGATATACATTAGCACAATTTGATTTATCTATACATACTTTTTCGGACAGTTCTTTGAAGGGAGGAAGTAAAACTTCCTTTGACAATAAAGAAAGCATCATTTGCTGCATGAAAGTGTGTAAGTTCTCCATTTCCTTTTCTGATGTGTCCTGGCCATCCCCCTCCTCTCCTTCCTTCTGTCACAAATTCAACATTCCCTTACAATATGATTTAAAAAAATAAAAACTTGTTTCAAAATAATACAAATAATACAAATTTTTTGTTTAATGCTTTCATTTTAATAAATAAAATAGGCTCTATATTTAAATCCTTACCGCTGCATTAAAGGCTCCACATAGATCTTTACTCAACATCTGCATGGCTCCCGCTATAGCATCTGAAAATTCCTTTTCAGCATCCACTCCAGACGCAGCAGCCGCTCCAGGAGCAATAGCCAAATCATCAAACAGATTTAAGTTCTTCAGACGTTCATTGAACTCACTTTCATCTGCAAGAGCTGCAAAAACATTGGGAGCCAACAGATGTTTCAAGGTCATATTAATTAGAATCACTGATGTGAAACACGTCTAACCTGCTGCAAAGCCTTCTTGCAGCTTTAGCCCTAGTTCCTTTGCCAGATCAGAGTTGGCAAAATCGTTATCATCTTTTTTAGATTCAGCATCAATAGCTTTTTTCTGTTCTTCTTGCCACGCCTTCCATTTTTCGGGATTAAATGATCCGTCCGCATTCAACATCATACTTGGATCAAAGTTTGCAGGGGCTGGTATTGACTCAGGTTTGGCTTTTGCAAAATCAGCTGCTGCGGCTGATGGAAACACAAATTTTAAAAATTTAATTTAATTATTAAATTTCACAAAATTCATTTTGAGGACACTTGACTTACATGCCAGTAGCTCGTCCAATTCAGGGTCAGGTTTCTCAGCCATTATTGAAGAGTCAATGAAACTGTAACACAGAAGGGATATGTTACTGCTTAAAACAACAATTTAGGAAAAATTCATGAACTATCATCATTATATTTTCCAAATTAAAATGTTGATTACCAAAACCTGCTAAAACTTACAGCATTCACACAAATATTGACATGGAATGATGCAGACATTGACAAAAATTTGAAAGAGAAAAATTTAGAGGGTTGGAACATGGTTGTAACATAGAAGAACTGAAAAGTGGGTTTGGTTCATGTCTCGATTAATAATTCACTATACAGGAACAATTATGGAAAAGACCAAGGCACACATACCACAGAAAATCTTAGAACTACACAAATTTATAAAAATAAAAAAAAAAAAAAGATGAAAAAGGACTGTTTACAATACTTACACCTTAAACTTAAAGGGGAAATAATGAAGCAGGAAGGGAAGTAAAGGGACAGGGCAGGGGAGGTCACAGGCCAGCGGAGGCGGATGCGATGATATGGCAAATTTTGTAGGTATTTTCGCAGATGATTCAAAGGAATAGAGAAATGCATGACCAGATCAATGGCACAGAGCAAAGATTCTGCTAATGTTGGCTGCATCAACTTATTCAAAGCTTTGTGGTTAAAGTTCAAAAATAGACTGCACTTTGCCCTTGCCTCAGCAAATAATTAACAATGAACGATTGACGGACAAAATCGGACGTACAAGCAGCGTCATTAGATAATAAATACATAACAATAACAAATTAACATCTACGATATTGATATCACTGTACTTACCTCTCTGTTTCACGCAGAACCGGAAAACTTTCTGCCTACTTTTACAGTACGGGCACGTTGGGCAGGGAGGGTGGGTGGGGCAGCGGCGAGCAGAGGCGGACGAAGGAGGGGGTTGAGATGATATGGCAAATTTTTGGGTCACTTCTGCTTATGTGGACGCACTACTTTAGGGCTAAATCACTCATACAAAAATAATCAATCGATGGCAATTTTGAACTTTCTGACGTAGTTTGATGTTTTGGGGTCATGCTATCACACATCTTAATCAAATGTGATTTGGCAGTTGCAACTTTGAATTTGGTATTCCATCCCTGCCTTCTATTAGAAGCTAGAAGAAATGACAACTAAGGGGGGGAGGGTAGGGGTAAAGGGGGAGGAAGAAGTACGAAAATAAACAACTCGTCAAGAGTTTCGGTTTTCGGTTAGCCTGAATTGTTTACATCGTCTAAAGGTTATTTTTTACAGTAATGGATGTAGCATCATTTGATTGTACTACATATGCTAGTTTTTGTTGAACAAACTTGCTGATGATCTGCAATTACTTCTCGAAATATGGCCGAAGACATTCTAGATACTCTCCGAGACTGCTTACAAAGTCGTCGAGTAATCAGAGAAGTAAATGGAAAAATCAATGTCGGAGGCCGAAACTTTCCGAAACACACCGAAACTACATTTCCCGTTCGACAGTAAGCTTCATTTAAAATATTTATGAACTTTGAAGTCAGGTTAGGTCTGTGATGTTTGTTTGCTATTGAAATATGTCAGGCTGTGTTCTTTGATTTTGGGTTTTAAAAAAACAAGAAGTAAAGGCAAAAGTGAAAAAAGAAAGCCTTATTAACATCAAATGTGTTTGATATTAAAATCTACAACTCGTTCTTTACATTGTTGTGGGGGTTCATCGCAATACAGTACTGAAGCGTAAAGAAGAGGAGGAGAAAGACACCATTTCATAATACTTTTATCATAAACGTTGAAATCTTTTTTGCAAAATTTGATTACTAATATGTGAGCTTTAAATTTATTATGAATATTTCAATATGAAGGGATTTTTATAATAGGTATCCTAACCTATAACCTTAAATCATTATTTTCTCAAAATTTTAAATATAAAGTCGAAAAAAACTTCATAGTGTTTCTACTCAGTTTTTAACGATCTTTTCAAATATGTAATTGGTTTTTATGTAGGTATTGTACATTTGGAGATGAACCGTATCACACCATTACAGTGCTGAGCACAATACTCGTTCTGAACACAGTAGCTGTTAAAAGTTAGTGTGTAAAGAACGAGTAAAAAAAGTGTTTCAATATTTCATCATTGATTGCTTTCTGACAATATATTTCTGTTGAATACTATTCATTTAATACAACGTTTTCCTGCCTCAACAATTGCTGACAATCTTGGATTGCGTTTTAACTAAATAGAAACAATAAATTTTTAACATTTAAATTGTTATCTTATATCTCTTTAGTAGATGGTATTGAAACTGATGTTTGCTTTTCTCTAGATTGAAAGGAGCGAGAAAGTCCAACAAAAGTAAAAGGTTTTATAGCCTCGAAGAGATTTTTTTTTTCCTTGAAAATCAAAACCTTCCCCATTTTGAATATGCCAAGAAGGCTCAGGTAGTTCTTTAGATTTGTTATTGGAGTATATTTTTAAAATTTGTTAACAAGATATCACTCATTTTGTTTCCCTCTTTTCTTTATTAGGATAAAGGTATAGCATGTGTAACGAAACTGGACCGGAAGCCTTTACTTGCACGTGTCGGTGGTGAGGCTGGGCTGTCAAAGAAGTCAAATCTTACAGGAAAGGCTACTGGATGTTGTAACAAATCAGAAAACCCGTCCGCAGTTCCACGTCTAGAACCAGAACTTACCAGTAAGAAACAAGCTTTGGATAAAGATTGTAGTGAAATCGAGCGTCAGAGACCTCATGTTAGGACTTACTCAAGGTATGCTTACTTCAGAAAATCCCAATGTTTAATCTTCTGTAACCTAACTGAAATATTTGTTAATGTTTTTCATTGTACATAATTTGTATCTCCTTCTCTTTCTTATAGAAAACGCTCTTCCCTTGAATTACGTTCATCCTCAAGGCGCCAGAGTCTAGCAAATGAGGTAGGAAGACAGCATGTCTTATGTCTACATTCTTTGAAACAGTACTTCTCTGATCACGTTTAAAGTTTATATGGGTTTTTATTTCAGGAGCAATTGTTGGATGTTGATGTGGGTGTTATAAATACTGATGTTTCAGAAGAATTGGCACTACTGAAGACAGAAAACATAAACCTAGAGCGCTCCCTTAGAAATGTCATATCATTTCTTAAGGTATGTCTTACATTTAATGTTTACTTGCTGGAACTTTGGTCCTCCAGTTTTGTCAGTGTTTTGCTTTCTGCAGGACCATTTGGGAGCAACTGAAGAGCAGCTAACTGCTATGCAGGAGTGTGAAAGCAACACAGTGGAGCTTAGCAATATTGCATCAAGTATGAAGAATAAAATTGTCTATGCAGGTATTTTATCAAGTGGTGACACTCAAAGTGAAGCAAATCAGAGAACCCCAAGCTTTTGTTATAAGGCTGTCAGACATCCCATTCGAGGCTGGGAGATGACAAAGCAAAGCCTGTCTTCAGTGTTATCTGGTTGTGAAGATGCCAATGCAACAGAAATACAGGAACCCAAATTAACATCTCTTGATGAGTCTCTCTCAAAAGGTACTATTCTTTTGAAGAGAGCATTTTCTATGCTAATTTCTCAAATGAGAGAATCAAGTCGATTCAAAACACATGAAGAGTTTGACACATTTTGTCAGAAAATTATCATGGATTGTCTGGCAGAAGCTGTTGATAGCTTTAGAGAGTTATTTAATGGATTGCTCTCATCCCAACAAATTGACGAAGAATTAGGTGAAGTAGATAGATGGGTTGATATCTGCAGAACTGAACTGGTAAAACTTTTCCAGTCTTTAACGAGGACACTGCAATCATTACGTGACATCCCCAATATTCAGCACAAACAACCGATTTCTCTTTTTCATCTTCCTGCGCCTACTTTTAGTTTGGCTCTTAACCCTGCAAAAGTGACTCACAGTGTCGTCCTTGAAATGTATGTTCGCTTTGGAGTGGCTGAGCTGCAAAGAATTCTGATGAATATTCTGGAATGTGGTTCTCATGTTCCATCCAACAATTCTTGTGTCACCTTTTCACCAAATAGTTCAAATGACAAAACAAACAATAATAATGAAAGCAAAATTTGCCACAGTTGGAGCCCTACTAGTACTTCAGAAGAAGTTTCTGATCTTACATCACTTCAGGATCAAGTTGAGATATCACCCCCGCATCAAAGTGGAACCCACTTCACAGCTGTACCTGAATCACCACTCTTGCAAAACTGCAAAACCGATTCCAATCTTTTGTCATTAAATCAGGAAACAATTCATCAAGAAAAGTTTGACACAGCTTCTTCTTTATCTGGTTCACCACAGTACAGTCCACGATCACATCTAATAAATCGCATATTGTTTCAACAGGTTAGTAATTACTTTCTTTCAGGCTTCTTGATTAACTTAAAATCAGTTTGTAATGAATTTTAAATTCCACTTACTGATGCTTACACTCCTATTCTCAGAATGGAAATTCAGAAAAATATTTGAATAGTACTTCAACGTATCAAACCAGGCGTTCATCTGAAGGTGATTACCACCAATACAGCAAGTTCAAAACCACCCTGGGAACTACAATGGTTTCTTCCTTCAAGAAACAAATCCAAGAGAAGATACAAGCAAGTACCTCAGATATGTTGTGAAGCTGCAACTGTATGCTTTTCATAGGGTTAATAATTATCTTGTTTAGGATATAATTTATATTTTATTCTTCCAGTAAAGAAAATGCAGAGACCTAGAAATGTGCCTTGTAATTATGAGCTTGTTTATACAAAAAACATGTACCCTCTGTGATGAGAAATGACCAAAGTAGTTTTGAGAAAATATATATTCTGTAAAGTGACTTTTGATGGAAAAGAATGATTAATAGCTGATACTCTGAGCTGGAGTGACACTGTACCCTTGTAAGGGTAGTAGCCTTTCAGAGTTAATTAAGGGTACTGCTTTCAGCAGCTCTGCCTCTACAAGATTTATGTTTGTTCCATTCCTCTCTTCTTTTTTCCCCCCAAAACAGTACTTTGCGCCTTTTTTTAAAAGTAGTATAATTTATGGCCTGGAAAAAACCAGTTATTGTATATTTTGGAACTCTTGAGAGTACTTTACCCCTCAGAAATATAGATTTTCTTATGTAAATGTGGTCAGTGGTTGAAAAAATTACATAGGCATTTAAATGTCTATTGTTAACATATTCCATGTGAATGCTTCCTTAATTTTTGTGCTATTTAATTCTGAATATCATTTCTTTAGTAAAAGAATTAATGAGGTTTTAAAATAGCTTTGGTTAAGTTTTACCATTCTTTTGCATAGCAGATTTAAATAATATAGAAGTGTTTTTCTGTCTTAAAGTATATTAACTCTGCAACCCTTTCCTTCCAGCAGATGTGTCAAGCTTTTTATTTTGAAAGTTTGTGCTCTGCTTCCTTGTTGACTCTTTTAAGTTGCATTGTTATTGTTTTGTTGTTTTTGTCAGAAAGAGAATCTCAGGCACATCACATATGTTATCCATTCTTGCTTATTTTATATACGTGTGAATCGTTTCTCTCCATTTATTTTTGTAAGTAACCTCTGAGATTAGATCAGTTACAAAATAAGTATATTTAAATCAAGTCTACCTAAGTGCACAGAAAAGTGAGTCAAGAAGTCTGAACAATAATCATTAATGTTTTGTACTGGTATCAGGTAAACTCATAGTACTTTTTAAGAAATTTTTGTAAGCTTCTATCTTTTATCAAAATTTTTGAAAAGACCCTCGTTTTTATGAGTTTTTATTCATAGATGTTCATCTATGTGTGAATACTCAATCCTGTATTAAAATCATGTGAGGTGTGCAGTGATTTCTGTGTAGTCCTACAGATCCTATTGGTCTGTAAAAATATGCCTTCATGATTTAGTACAAGTGTTTTTCTCTTTTTTTTTTTTTTCTTTCTCTTTTTCATGTGTGTGTCTAGTGTTTAGACACCACACTCCATATTCCTTGTACAACGTTGTTCACACAAAATTTTACATTTGTTTGTGAAACTTACTCAAGTTAGTAACATTGGTTTGAAGTTACATGTTTGTTAAGTTGTGAGAAAGGTGCACCTTCTAGTTACACGGTGCCTTAGTTAATTACTGTAATTTGAGCTGAACTGGACCTAAAAAGATGCTACCTCTCATGCATCACGACAATTGACACACCTGAATGATAGACATTTTAATATGGTGACTTGTGGAAAGTTAAGGAAGTTTGAAATGCTTGTCACCAAGCAAGATGAAGAAAACATAACATATAAACTGTGTTCTAATATTGTTACATGCTGCTTTCTGAATATCAATGTTGTACTGTAAAGTTATCCAGTCGTTCAGGTAATACATGAAGCACTACTCTACAAGTGCTCCCTTTTTTCTGTTTCCTTTTTTTCTGCTTCGAGCCTGGCTAGTTGTTCATACCTGTTTGATTATTTTGTCTGATGTTTCTTGAAGTTATATTTACTTTTATTTATGTTATAAGTCAAATTTTATTTATGTTATAGGTCAAATTTTGTGTGTTCAAATTACTTTGTAAGCCAATAAAATATGCTTTATTCAGGTATGTTTTGCGTCTTTCAAAGAGACCAGAGCGACGGACCTGCAACCGGCGTGCACCTGACACCAGGTGCGCCCCGCAGGTGTCCTGTTGACGTCCTGCTTGTTGACCTGCAGCCGGCGTGCACCTGACACTAGGTCCGCCCCGCAGGTGTCCTGTTGACGTCCCGAGGGGGCCTCCACTCCCTTATTGAATTGCCAAGATTGCGAGATTTCCATGATTGCTCGGATTTTTCTGGATTGCTCAGATTTTTGGAGATTGCCGTCGGTTTCTAAAGATTGCCGTTGGTTTCTAAAGATTGCCGTTGATTTCTAAAGATTGCCGTTGATTTCTAACAATTGACAAGATTGCCTGAGATATTTTTAGAATTTTGCGAGGTAGCCGTGGATTGAAAAAAATTAAATGGAGATGCCTGGAGATGGCGAAATGTTGCGACGTCACTCTACAATTTTCTGGAGTACCTAGATGCTCGCCGACTTGATATTTGCTTGGAGGAAAATGGTACGCGTCCAGGACTCGACCAGCCGCAGAGTTCCCCCGCGCCATCCACCTGCTCAACGTGCTCCTGGAGCCGCCTCGACTGCGCTCGACTGCCGGTCCTCAGCTGCGTCCAGATACGTGGGTGTCTGGGGTGCCTTGGGTGTCTGGCCTATACTGAACGCCATAGGCCAGACACCCAAGGCACCCCAGAAACCCACGTATCTGGACGCAGCACTCGTGGAGGGGCGAACTGACATCATCGGCCGTGCGTGCTCGTGCAGGCGCGCGGACCCGCGCCGACATCGCAGCGGTACAGCACTGCTCGGTTTGTGCAGGCTTGGAGGAGGGCTTTGTAACATAGCCGTCCTACTGGGTGGAGGTGCGGGACGTACGAAGACAGCGGCCTCGACGCGCAGGGGCCGCGGCCCGGCGGACGCGCGTCGGAGCTGGGTGCGGCGCTCGGCCAGCAGGTCGCCGCCGGGGCCGAGGGAGAGAGCGCCGGCGGCCGCCACCAGCCCGGCCCTCGGCGACCGGGACGCGAAAGGCCACCGCACGGCAGCGTCCTCCGCGTTGACCCGGAACACCTCGTCCACGCGCCACACCCGGCTGTCGGCGTCAGGCGCCGCCAGGAACACCTCGCTGTCCAGGCGGAGCGCCCAGGCGGCGGGGCGGGGCGGGGCGGGGCGTTCCCTCCGCTCTGGGGCCGCGGCGCGCCGTCAACCACCAGCCAGACGTAGCTGGCGTTGAACCACGCCCGGTCGCCCTGGACGAGCGGGAGGCGTCAGGCGACGTGTTCAGAGAGCTAGGGCGCCGTGCCCGCGCCGCGCCGCTCACCGGGTCGAACCAGGCCGGCGGCTCGCTGGCGTCCATCACCACCCCGACGTAGGACCGCCCGCGCGTGTCCAGGACGTCGGCGACGGGCGGCGAGCCCGCGGCCCCGGACACCTGGAAGCGGCCGCGCAGAGTGGCTGAGGCCGTCGCGACGAGCACGGCCCTGACGCCGCGCGCCGCGAACAGCTCCGCGGCCTGCGCGGGGACGCCGGCGGCCAGGACGAGCACGACGATGACGGGCGCGGCGCGCCGGCCGGACGCCATGGCGGCGGGCGGGTGGTGCGGGGCGGCGCTGCACGGAGGGAACCCGCACTAAGCGCCGCCCGCCCGCGAGCCTGCTGGGCTGGGCGTCGTAGGACTCTCACCTGTCCCGTGAGTGGGCCTCAAAGGCCAGCCTCCTGAATACTGCAGCCGGCTACCACAGCCCCGCGCCGTGCTCCAACAGGCCTGGTACAGGTGTCTCGGGGCTTACGTACGAGACGAGGTTTAGTGAAGCCTATATATCGGATAACTCTGAAGAATGCACATAATTCAGTTTAGATTTATTTTGTTCTCGTTATGTTATAAATTGTTTTTAACTCAGGTAATAGAGTTCACCTGTGCTGTTCTTGATTTCATTCATTTTTATCTGTCCATGAATACTGAACTACATATTCTGTTAAGTTCTACAAACGTCTGTATGTGTTTTGCGCAGCACTTTAGTGACTATATATTTAATTGCATTGCATCAGAGACTGAAAGGTTCGCGGGAGTTGCCGTGAAATAAATGCCAATTTAAATTGAAATGTTTATAGCCATAGAAATAAAGTACAAACTTGACTGAAAAGTAACATTAAAAAAATAAGAACATATTAATGTGTACAAAAAAGGTACATGGAAAGCAGCACATTTAGCATTTATGCTGCGATGCTGAACAAGTATACTTGCTGCACAAGACCAGTACAACTCGCAGAAGAGCTTGAATAGACACTGAAAATTACACAATGGAAAATAAAAGACAAAGTGTACTGGAGGGAGAAGCCTTTTAGCTTTAGTTAAGGTCACCAAATCTCCCCATGATACTGGTCAGTGTTACACTTGCTGCAGAGGACCTGTACATTTGGCAGGGCGTTTTGAATGCCCCGCCGCTGCCGATCGCAATCGGTCATTGAAGGGTAACAATAATCTCGCACTAGTACGAGGCGCCGCAGGAACCGCAGGCCAGACGCCGCCAGATCCTGCCTCAGGTCGGGGAAGCCCTTGGGCTGGCACTTTATCTCCAGCGTCCGCAGGGAGGCGGCGTGCGCGCGGACCAGGAATATCAGCATGGGGTATTTGCTCAGAAGCCCAGCCACGCCCAGCCACTGCACGCCGGACCGACCGCGAGGCTCCACGGGGTCGAGGGACACGATGTTCCCCTGGTAACCGTGCACGACCAGACTGCGCAGCCGAGGCATACGCGCCAGGCACCGCAGGTGATCCGCGCACGCGTATCTAATGTACAACTCCTCTAGCTGCAGTGGCAGGTCTGGCCACGAAGTAGTGCTGGCATCCTTTGTAGTCAAACCTCTAACAGTGACATTCAGCCTCTTCAGGGAGGTCAGATCCCGCACAAAAGGCGCGCTGCTTGGAGTAAGATCTTCAAAGTACATCTCCTCTTGGCCAATAACAGCTTTGCCACCAGATATGTATCTAACAGTATTGTCTACAAGATGGGCCCCGATAATACTTGAGCTGCTTGAGAGCCTTGGCGGCCCCACAGGGATACCAGCGTCGTTATCCTGGAGGAAGGAAGAGCAAGCTGACATGAGTACCTTGGTAACGACAAAACTGAATATATCACCCATCTGACACCCAACTGAACATTGAGGATGTGGACATTCGACTGCCTTCAAGATCATCGGGAACCAGAGGAGAATAACTACACTCAATTTTAGTGTACAAATCTCAGAACTTTTTGCCTATTGCTCACGCCTGTGAGTGTTTTTCAAGGCCCCCATTAACAGTGCCTACTGCTTTTTCTCACGTTTGCTTTTCAAAGTATTTCTTATTTATTTTTAATTTATAATTTATAGTATTTCTTAATGTCTCTCTTATTTAAAGGTAAGTGTTAAAAGCAAAGGGGCAGTTTAACGCGTTAGCATTAGAACTGTTTTGAATCTATATAACTTTCAGTTTTTCCACCAGTTTTTTCTTTTTTTTTGTGTCAGTGGGCTTACCTGTGTGTCGTCTTCCTTCACCTCCTCGCCGTGGGCTTGCTGCTCCAGAAGTAGAAGTCGCGCCAGGTGGTTGGGCTGCAGTGAGAAGCGCCTGGTGGCTCCATCCTTGTCCACCACATGCAGGGCGCAACTGCTGGCGGTCAGCAGGCGGTGGCTGTCCTCCATCTGCTTGGCCAGCTGCAGCTGCGTGGCCGCGACCGCCCCGGTCAGCTTACCCTGCTGCACAGCCTCCACAGCTCTCTTCATCTGCTGCAGCTGGGCACGCGACGAGACCAGCTGAGCATTCAGGGCGTCCACCGCCAAGGGGACCATCTGCTCCAGCAGCTGCACCACCTGCTCACCAGCAGCAATGCCCCGCTGCAGCTGTTTCACCTCTACAGGTGACGCAACTTCCAGGTTCACAGTCTCCATCATACCGATAAGATAAAAGTTGTCAGGGAGATCAGCAGGTCCAGTGGTGAAGCTCTGTGTGGAAAATTAAAAGCAAAAAGATAAACTGAGATGTTAAGATTTATCTTTAAAATGAAAAATCAATGTCAACTTTGTCAATTGTATACAATTTATGTCAAATTTAGAAAGACTACTTTTATACTGCCTTTATAATTGCATTGCATGGAAAGAAAGTGGTGCCATTTCACCCTTTTGATATGCGAGTATACAATATACAAATGGTCTATGGTTGACAAGAAACGCTTTAAACAGGACTTCCTATAAAACCGCTATTTATACAAAAATAGCAGCAAAAATTAAAATTGCTGCTGTTTGACGCAGACTGACAATCAGCTCCAACAGCCAATGATAGCTCTTATGAAGTGCCATGCTAACTTTGTCTTGATTGTTCTAATGAAAAGAAAAATAATTGCAAAGATGGCCAAGAAATTGCAATTTGGGGTTTCGTTATTCATAGCAACTACCTAATAAATACTGTCAAAAACATTCCGAGACTGTCATCAGACTGATGACAGGCAATAAATTATCTGAAATATTAAAATCTCACTGTTGATGAGCTTGACTGACCTTCCTGCATGTTGAACACTTTCTTTCCAGGGAAGGATTCTGCAGACATTGTAAGCAAAAAGTGTGCCCACAAGGAAGGCTCTTCGGACGATGCGTTTTCAAGTCAAACCGCTCAAAGCAGATTTAACAGGGCAGGGACATCTGGAAACATGAACGGTGGATTAAGTACAAAATATGCTTGTATTGTTTTACTCTAATGCTCTGGTAAATTATTTCTTCAATGACACAGTTTAACCCGCAGTGCACAAAGTGGCTTGATAAGGCTGTTGCAAGGTTATGACACACCCCATTAAACACTAGTTACTTGACTAGACAGGTGTCGGGAAAGATATACTAACTTTCCTGTCCCCACTACAGCCAAGAGTGCCCGAGTGAAAGTTGACATTTCAACTTCTAGTTTAGAATCCCATGGCTTCATTTTATTCTCTATGAAAGTCTCAGCGCAACAGGGGAGGGGAATACCCCTGGCCCTTGGCACTCAACTTGCCTTGTAAAAGAACAAAACACTTGCTGTGCCCGACAAGTACAAAATTCTCGATGTATTTTTTCTTCAAAAAGGTCAGATTGGTGAGAAACGGAGATCACATAGCAATAGAAGAATGGATAAAATCTGTAAACTCCGAAGCAACTTGGTCAACCAGACTCTCGACCAACCACGCTCGGCTACACCGGGGACCGCTGCTGTTGCTGTTTCGCTTTGCCGTCACTTTGTTTTGCTTTTCTTCTCCCCCTCCCCCTCCCCGCCTCCAAGATGTGTTGCCGAAGCTGTGTCCGCCATGTCGACTCCAGCTCCGAAGGGCACGAAGAGCAGCGAACGAGGCTGTGACTGACCGCGGGACCTTTGAACAGTGGGAGGGTGGATAGCGGATAGGGGTTGCAGACCGATTCGTCTGCCCGCCCGCACTCGTCCCTCTGTCTCTCTCGCTCTCATGGAGTCTGCCGTTGTGTGCCGGAGCAGTCTGTCTCTCTCGCACTCAAGGAGTCCACCGACGAGTGCTGGTAGCGGGATCGCTCTGATGGCCTGAGTTGGGGGCGTCGCAGGGAAGTCCCTATTCGCCCAGCGGCATCGGCAGGGCGGCGTGCTCATCCCCCGTCATCGCTCCGATGCTGGGCCGGGCCATGTCCGGCCTGGTGGACAACGCGAACCTCACCCCCTCCTCATCCGCTGCTAATGGAAAACAAATACCCGCAAATACCTCGTCCGGAAGTGGGTGACGTAGCGAAATATGGGCGACGGGATATCGGTCCAGGCGACCTGCACAGTTGAAGGCCATCTTCATGCCTTTGTTGAGTATCTGCCTGCAGCTTCCTGCCGAGGCCTCCAGGGCCGTAGAAAAGAGTTTCGAGTTTCGGCTGGCTGTGCGAGTGTTGAGTATACTGCAGTGTAGTGTAAGTTGGGTTGCCAGCCCGCAGGCGCTGAGGTGAGCCAGGCGAGGCGAGGCGCGCGTGGCGAGAGCAGCACACACGGGCAGGAGGAGGGGAGGGAATTCCGCTGATGACGTCATCACCCTGACCACTCCCCTTCCATCATCAAAGAGGCGCCACCACCACCTGAATACTGTAGACCAGCAGGCTCTCCGACAGGTGTTCCTGAAAATCACTGTCGGCTATCGTCCCTACCTAATAGAGTGGGACATACGTTTTCCGCCCGGTCTCCTTACGCCGGACTTAGACTCAGACTGATGGGTACCAACAAATGGTTGTTGATGATAGTACATTATTATTAAAAAAAAAAAAAAAAAACTTCTCCCCGAGCGCGTGACCCCAAAATGGCACCAAGGCCACGGCCTCCACCACGGCCACCCACCCGGCGTAGAGCAGCTCGGCGAAGGCGCAGTGGCGGCCGATGAGGGGCGCGATGTGCTGCGGCGGGTTGACGTCCAGCTCGTGCAGGCGGCAGGCCTGGCTCTCGGTCAGCATCTCGGTGCTCTTGTAGACGGACTCCTCCGGCCCGATGATGGCGTGCAGCGGCTTGAGCAGCACCCGGTACAGCCCCGCCGGCGGGAGGTACCCGAGCCCCGCCGGCGGCTGGATCTTCTTCTCGTACAGCGTGAGCTCCAACCCGGGCGACGCGTTCTGCGGGGAGGACAGGACAGGGACAGGCGACGGACTCGGAGGACCACGCTCCTGCCCCCGTCCTTGTCGCACTCATGGCAGAGCCCTGTGCTGGGCGTGGCAGTGTCCCATAAGTGCGACAAGGACAGAGGCACGAGAGCGATCCTTGGCAGGCGCGGGCGGGCCGCACCGCCGGGCACGCCAGCGCGGCGGGACTGCCTACCCGACAGGCGCTCCAGCCTCAGCGTGCAAGCTCCCCGTCCCTGTTGCCTGTTAGGCAAGCACTGGACTCTACTCAGTTTGGGCTATTCATTGCCTAATTTACCGCCTCTGACACGCGGCCGCCGACCAACCTGGAAGTTGCGGACGGCCAGCCACCAGTTGGTGAGCGCGACGTGGTAGTTGGAGTCCAGCAGGTCGTACACGTTGTGCACCGAGGGGGGCGGGGGCCGCAGCAGGGACTTGACGATGGCCGAGTTGTAGAAGCCGTCAAGCAGCAGGAACAGGACGTCGAAGATGACGAGGAGGCCGTACCCGGAGAACCACTGGCCGGGAGAACCAAAGCCTGCAACGGACCCAGCACGCGCCGTGGTCGCCAGTACGTCGCCGTCAACCCATCGACACATCCAGAGAAGCTTGTTCTTGAACTTGATCCAATGTAACCTCTCTAGACCGGCCTAGAGAGGTCGCATCATGGGTCGCATTGAATCGAGAGACTTGGCTTAAACCAAGAACACGTTTCTCTGGGTACCGGACCTTGTCCGGTGAAGGTCCCGACGCTGGAGAGCAGACCCTCGCTCCAGTTGATCCGGTCACCCTCCACCTGGCGGAAGCACTTGTGGAGGACCACGGCGACCAGGGCAATGCCCACGACGCCCAGCCAGGCGCGCAGCGTGAACGGCGTGAGGAGGGCGTCCACGGTGCCCAGCGAGCCGTCCGCCAGGAACAGGCACGTGTTCCTGGACACGCAGGTCTCAAAAACATTGAAATTCCAGGAACGCGTTATTTAGGCGGGGACCGGGTGGCGCGCGGAGCGTACCGGACGAGGCAGGTGGTGGCCGTGTACTTGAACACCTGCAGGCGGCTGTCGCTCAGGATCATGCCCGTCATGGCCAGGTCCTGCGCGCCGCGCTGCACGTTGCCGTTGGCCCCGGAGAAGTAGCCGGACGGCGGCAGCACCAGCTCCCCGGAGGAGAGGTGCTCGTGCAGGCGCACGCTGCACGGCCGAGCACGAGCACGACGCACGAAAGGACAAGAAAAGATTGAAGCAGCGACCGATAAAGGAGTACAAATTTTCCCGCGATTCAGACGCAATGGTAAGGTTGCCATCCTGAATTTTATAAGCCCACACCCGGGGAAAATATGCGCGTGACGCGCATGCCAGGCTCGGCACCCGCTCACGCGCGCTTACGACATGTTGTAGCGGCCGAAGGTGTTGTCCATGATGGTGAAGGACAGGATGCTGAGCTGGCTGGCGTGCTTCGTGGCCTCGTCCGGCGGCAGCTCGAGGAGGCGCGCCAGCAGCTCGGGGCCGGTCTTCCCCTCGCACTGCGACAGGACGGGCAGCATCAGAATCAGCACGCGGACCCGCGCCGACATCGCAGCGGTACAGCACTGCTCGGTTTGTGGAGGCCTGGAGGAGGGCTATGTAACATAGCCGTCCTAGTGGGTGGAGGTGCGGGACGTACGAAGACAGCGGCCTCGACGCGCAGGGGCCGCGGCCCGGCGGACGCGCGTCGGAGCTGGGTGCGGCGCTCGGCCAGCAGGTCGCCGCCGGGGCCGAGGGAGAGAGCGCCGGCGGCCGCCACCAGCCCGGCCGTCGGCGACCAGGACGCGGACGGCCGGGCTGGTGCCGCCCTCCGCGTTGACCCAGAACACCTCGTCCACGCGCCACGCATGGCCGTCGGCGTCAGGCACTGCCAGGAACACCTCGCTGTCCCGGCGGAGCGCCCAGGCGGCGGGGCGGGGCGGGGCGTTCCCTCCGCTCTGGGGCCGCGGCGCGCCGTCAACCACCAGCCAGACGTAGCTGGCGTCGAACATCGCCCGGTCGCCCTGGACGAGCGGGAGGCGTCAGGCGACGTGTTCAGAGAGCTAGGGCGCCGTGCCCGCGCCGCGCCGCACACCGGGTCGAACCAGGCCGGCGGCTCGCTGGGGTCCATCACCACCCCGACGTAGGACCGCCCGCGCGTGTCCAGGACGTCGGCGACGGGCGGCGAGCCCTCGGCCCTCGGCCCCGGACACCTGGAAGCGGCCGTCCTCGGCCAGGCCGTGGTACACGCGCAGAGTGGCCGAGGCCGTCGCGACGAGCACGGCCCTGACGCCGCGCGCCGCGAACAGCTCCGCGGCCAGCGCGGGGACGCCGGCGGCCAGGACGAGCACGACGATGACGGGCGCGGCGCGCCGGCCGGACGCCATGGCGGCGGGCGGGTGGTGCGGGGCGGCGCTGCACGGAGGGAACCCGCACTAAGCGCCGCCCGCCCGCGAGCCTGCTGGGCTGGGCGTCGTAGGACTCGAGGTGCTCGTGTAGGCGCACGCTGCACGGTCGAGCACGAGCACGACGCACGAAAGGACAAGAAAAAGATTGAAACAGTGATCGATACAGTAGTACGAATTTTCCCGCGATTCAGACGCAATGGTAAGGTTGCCATCCCGAATTTTATAAGCCAAAACCCGGGGAAAATATGCGCCTACCGCGCATGCCAGCCTCGGCACCCGCTCACGCGCGCTTACGACGTGTTGTAGCGGCCAAAGGTGTTGTCCATGATGGTGAAGGACAGGATGCTGAGCTGGCTGGCGTGCTTCGTGGCCTCGTCCGGCGGCAGCTCGAGGAGGCGCGCCCCGGTCCTGCTGTCCCAGGCGTGCTTATGCTATGCTAGCCGCTCGCGCTCGCGCTCCTCGAGCCGCCGCCCTAGAGAGACTGAGTCTCTCTACGCCGCCCTGGGCGCGCTCGGGCCAGCCCGTCAAGGAGCCACGCAAGGCGCTCGCACCGGCCCTTCTCTAGGGGCCGCGGTTTGTCCCGCCATTCCAAGAGCAGGTCACCTACACGTGCCCGCCCTTCAGACTCCTGCAGACCGATTCAGAAGAGCGCTCTTCTCGCTCTGTCTCTCTCGCACCTATAGGGCGCGCCTCATGAGAGCGAGAGAGACAGGGCGAGAAGAGCGCTCTTCTGAATCAGTCTGCTGGAGCCGCGGTCCGTCCCGCCGCACCAGGAGCCAGGCCCGCGATAGCGCCCAGCGCGAGCAGCGCGTTGATCGCCACCGCCGCCGTGAGCGCTCGCGCTCTCCATGCAGGCGCCCCCGCTCGCCCTTCCCTAGGTCCGCCCTGGCCCAGCTAGTGCAGGCCTTTAGCTTCGAGGACAGTGGAAGCGACCGGCGGCGCCTCCCTCCGTTTACCGGAAAATCTGATTATTCCCTGTGCCGGTTCCGGTTTCTCGAGCATGCGCGTCAGTGCAATTGGTCGCAACAGAGGAAAGGGCTCGAGGTGGCCCTGCTCCTCGCCGAGGACACAGAGGCCGTGCTGCGGTATGTACCTGCAGGACCGGAGCAGGACGGACTTTGAGTCGCTTGACTTAGCCCTTCAGCTGCGCTTCTCCCCTGTCGTTAACCGGGCGGAGGCCGAGCGGCAGTATGCCGCCCTTGCGCAAAAGCCGGGGCAGTCGCTGCGTCAGTTCGCAGCCGACGTCACAGATGTGACAACGGAGGCGCACCCCGGTATGTCTGAGGGTGCCCTCCAGCAGCTCATGATAAAGGCTTTTGTGCACGGCCTGGCCGACAGCACCACCACCAGGCGGTTCGTCCGTATGAAGCGCGAGCGGTATCACACGCTCCGCGAGGCGCTGCGGCAGGCGCAGAGGGAGTACGCAGCTGCTGATACGGGCAGCTCCAAGTTAGTACAGTAGGTAGTGGCAGTAGGGGTGTTGTGCGGTACGGCGGCGCGGCGAAGAAGACGCGTCTTGACTCGTCGAAGCCCAGCGCAGGCAGGAGGGGTGCGGCCATAGAGTAAATGGGTGCGGCCGAGGGCGGGGGAGCTCAGTGTCGGCGGAAGCTTCTCGCAGGAGCGGCTCATCACGGCCGCGCCGATGACGCCACGGGGAGCGGCCGGCATGGAGGGGGTAGGGTCAGGCGGGTTGCCTACCCAGCGCCGATGCCCGTGGCAGGCGCGCCGAGATTCAAAGTCGGGAAATGGTAGCGGCGTGTGTGAACGCACTTATTCACAACACTTCCCCTCCCTTCGGTTTGAGAAGGGACACCCTGGGTGGCGATAGCGGACAGACCGCATCAAGCCACAAGTGCAATAAAATTCTAGCACTTTGTCAAATTTGCATGAGTTCGGGACGGACCAACGCTCTGCCTGCGGGCGGGGGTGAGAGAGCTAGCGACAGACGCCCGCGTTTCTCTGACGTCACGGTTTCGAACGGGCGGCTGGGGCTGGACCACCAGGTCGAGCTCCCAGCTGTTTCCAATCGGCGATGAGAAATTCGATGCTCGAATCAAAGGCAGGCGTGGCTTCGGCAGGTGTGAGGCTCAGGTTTGCCGATCTAGTCACGACACGCAAAACTAGTGCGACGCAGGCACTCTCTCCAAAGTAGGGCGGCTGCGGCTATACGAGGCGAAATGCTCCCACCATTTGGTGCAAGGGCGCAGGGAAAACTTGCTGATTTGTAGACCAAAAACCCATTGGGAAAAAGGTCCACGCAAGAAAACCTGGCCAGGAACACGCGACACACGCGGCGGGTCGGGCGCGGGGCGCAGCGCAGGGACAGACCCGGCTGGCCCGCGCGGCGCGACATAGGCGCCGGGCCTGGGGCTCAGCGCCAGCTGACCGGCGGACATACCGCGGCGGGTCAGGGCGCGTGCAGCCGTGCGGCCTTGGAAAGACGAGCAGTGGCGCAGCTCGGGGGCAGAGGCAGACTCAGCTAGCCAGCTGCAGCACGGACACACAGACACGGACTTCACGGATGCACGGAGGCACGGAGGGACGGACGCACGGACATCACGGCAGGGCGCGTGCAGTACCGTGCGAGCACGGAAAGACGAGCGTGGCGCGGGGGCTGAGGGGACGCGTCGACGGGGAGGTGCCGGGCGACGCTCTCCTACTCGGGCGCGGGCGGCGGGCCGCACTAGAATCAATCCTGGAAAGTTAACTAGTAACTTCAAAACGACACGCTAAGCAAGCACCGAGAGAAGTGAGGGCCAGGCAATCAGGGCGGAACGGTCACTCTCCCATGCCGCTCAATCACAACTCTCAGCGCAGTCACCCCGACCCGTGGCTGCAGGGCGCTACCCCCTGACTCATGGCTGCAAGGGGTGCACCTGCATCAGCCGTGCGGACGGCTGCAGGACCGATTGCATCAGCCAATCAGAGCCGCGAGGACGCTTAACTGCATCAGCCACACCTGGGTCTCGGGGCGCAACTCACAACAACCTCAACACGAAGGACAGCTGAAGGCGGGGCCGGTGCAGATGTGTAACGGTGTGTAACACGGTGTTCAGCATCAACTCGAAACGCGTTGTCTAGGCATGATCAGCCCTCGCCCATAGCGTAGCGCAGATGATTGCACAACGCGGCAAGGCGTATCAGTAATTTTCAAGCTCGGCGACTAACGCACACAGCTGTTACCGAAATTTTAAAAACGCTGTGACGGGTGTGGGTGGGGCGTAACAGCCATGGACCCATGAGTGTGATGTTCACACCCTTCCCCCTCCCTCGATTTTTTTCTTTTTGTTCAAACCGGGAGTCAAACTCGGCCGGGACAAGGTGGAGGGCGCAGCGCAGGGCGCACGCGCGCGTGGTTGGTTTGCTGCCGGCATGAGGGGAGGGCGCCCTCCTCTCATGCTGCCGGCGGAGGGGCGCGTCCGTCGCAGGAGGAGCATCGCCGCCGGCCCTTCGCGACACACGCGGCGGGTCAGGCGCGGGGCGCAAGGCAGGGACAAACCGGCGCGTCAGGGCGCGTTCCCGCGCAAAAGCCGGGGCAGTCGCTGCGTCAGTTCGCATCCGACGTCACCGATGTGACAACGGAGGCGCACCCCGGTATGTCTGAGGGCGCCCTCCCAGCAGCTCATGATAAAGGCTTTTGTGCACGGCCTGGCAGACAGCACCACCACCAGGCGGTTCGTCCGTATGAAGCGCGAGCGGTATCACACGCTCCGCGAGGCGCTGCGGCAGGCGCAGAGGGAGTACGCAGCTGATGATACGGGCAGCTCCAAGTTAGTACAGTAGGTAGTGGCAGTAGGGGTGTTGTGCGGTACGGCCGGTACGGCGCGGCGAAGAAGACGCGTCTTGACTCGTCGAAGCCCAGCGCAGGCAGGAGGGGTGCGGCCGAGGGCGGGGGAGCTCAGTGTCGGCGGAAGCTTCTCGCAGGAGCGGCCGCGCCGATGACGCCACGGGGAGCGGCCGGCATGGAGGGGGTAGGGTCAGGCGGGTTGCCTACCCAGCGCCGATGCCCGTGGCAGGCGCGCCGAGATTCAAAGTCGGGAAATGGTAGCGGCGTGTGTGAACGCACTTATTCACAACACTTCCCCTCCCTTCGGTTTGAGAAGGGACACCCCTGGGTGGCGATAGCGGACAGACCGCATCAAGCCACAAGTGCAATAAAATTCTAGCACTTTGTCAAATTTGCATGAGTTTGGGACGGACCAACGCTCTGCGGGCGGGGGTGAGAGAGCTAGCGACAGACGCCCGCGTTTCTCTGACGTCACGGTTTCGAACGGGCGGCTGGGGCTGAACCACCAGGTCGCGCTCCCAGCTGTTTCCAATCGGCGATGAGAAATTCGATGCTCGAATCAAAGGCAGGCGTGGCTTCGGCAGGTGTGAGGTCCAGGTTTGCCGATCTAGTCACGACACGCAAAACTAGTGCGACGCAGGCACTCTCTCCAAAGTAGGGCGGCTATACGAGGCGAAATGCTCCCACCATTTGGTGCAAGGGCGCAGGGAAAACTTGCTGATTTGTAGACCAAAAACCCATTGGGAAAAAGGTCCACGCAAGAAAACCTGGCCAGGAACACGCGACACACGCGGCGGGTCGGGCGCGGGGCGCAGCGCGGACAGACCCGGCTGGCCCGCGCGGCGCGACATAGGCGCCGGGCCTGAGGCTCAGCGCCAGCTGACCGGCGGACCAGGCGGACATACCGCGGCGGGTCAGGGCGCGTGCACTCGTGCAGCCGTGCGGCCTTGGAAAGACGAGCAGTGGCGCAGGGGGGTGCCGGGGAGGTGCCGGGGAGGTGCCGGGGAGGTGCCGGGGAGGTGCCGGGCGACGCTCTCCTACTCGGGCGCGGGCGGCGGGCCGCACTAGAACAAAACCTATAAAATTAACTAGTAACTTCAAAACGACACGCTAAGCAAGCACCGAGAGAAGTGAGGGCCAGGCAATCAGGGCGGAACGGTCACTCTCCCATGCCGCTCAATCACAACTCTCAGCGCACTCACCCCGACCCGTGGCTGCAGGGCGCTACCCTCTGACTCATGGCTGCAAGGGGTGCACCTGCATCAGCTTGCGGACGGCTGCAGGACCGATTGCATCAGCCAATCAGAGCCGCGAGGACCCTTAACTGCACCAGCCCCTCCCCTCGAAATTTTTTTTGTTCAAACCGGGAGACAAACTCGACCGGGACAAGGTGGCGGGCGCAGCGCAGTGCGCGCGCGCGGCAGGTTTGCTGCCGGCGGAGGGGCGCGTCGGCGCGTCCGTCGCAGGAGGAACATCGCCGCCGGCCCGTCGCGACACACGTGGCGGGTCGGGCGCGGGGCGCAGCGCAGGGACAGACCCGGCTGGCCCGCGCGGCGCGACATAGGCGCCGGGCCTGAGGCTCAGCGCCAGCTGACCGGCGGACATACCGCGGCGGGTCAGGGCGCGTGCAGCCGTGCGGCCATGCGCGGATCCAGGGGGGCAAAGGCCTGTCCCCCCCCCCCCCTCCCCCATGGTTTTAGCCGCGCTGGGAAAAAATAGAGAGGAAGAGAAAAGAGGGAAATAAGAGAGAGAGAGAGAGAGAGAGATAGAGAGAGAGAGAGAGAGAGAGAGAGAGAGAGAGAGAGAGAGAGAGAGAAAGGGAAAGGGAAAGGGAATTAAGGACAGGAACGCGACAATCGGTCGGCGCATGATAAGCCTGACTGCGACTGCAAAGGCGAGGCGAGAGCGACATATTCCTGATAGCACTGCACCGCGCGCCGATACGGCCGAAACAGTATTGTAATGAGTAACGTGTAATGTTTGTGTAATCTTGTGAAATTTGAATAAGTAAGCATAAAAATAGCAACCTGCCTTGTATGTTTTAAGGGAAAAAAAACATTTTTAAAAATTTTGCCTGGGGGGTACGCAACCCCACATCCCCCCCCCTCCCAACCGTCCGGGCTAGATCCACCACTGGCCGGGCCAGGCGCGGATCCAGCAGGGAGGGATAGGCCACCCACATTGCGTCCGTGTCCGGCTCTTGTGATTGCCTATCCAGGAGGTGCGCAAGGCCCCCTGGGAGCTGCCACGGTGAGCCGCGTGAGGAGCGAGCTCCCAGCCCGCACCGTGCTGTGCGCGGAGCTCTACTCTGGCCGGCGGCCAGAGGCAGGGTGTGTCCCGCCCGCACTCCGACCGGCACGAGGACACCCTAGCCAGGTGCAATCTCCGCCACCCTGGAGGTGCCTCTGCACACCGAGCAGGGTGTAATCACTGCCACCCTGGAGGTGCCTCTGCACACCGAGCAGGGTGTCATCGCCGCCACCGAGCGGTATCACACGCTCCGCGAGGCGCTGCGGCAGGCGCAGAGGGAGTACGCAGCTGATGATCTGATGATACGGGCAGCTCCAAGGTAGTACAGTAGGTGGTGTGCGGTACGGCGCGGCGAAGAAGACACGTCTTGACTCGTCGAAGCCCAGCGCAGGCAGGAGGGGTGCGGCCATGAGAGAAGGGCGCCCTTCTCTCATGGTGCGGCCGAGGCGCGGCCGCGGCGCGGCGCTGCGGCAGGCCATTGGCAGGCGCAGAGGGAGCAGGGGCGTAATTAGGGCTCTTGAAAGGGAGGGGCGATGTTTCGCGGGTTGCCTAACCGTAGGAGCAAACTTCCAAAATTAGAAACGCGAGCGAAGCGAGCGAAAAAAAAATCCGTAATTTTTGACGATAAATGGACTTAAACGAGTGACATGTCACTTCAGGTGACTCCTATGGAGACACTGCCATTTCGCTACGTTCTATCAACCAGTTCGATGCCAGTTGAATGCTTTCGCGAAATTAAAGAAAGTCAATTAAAACACCGCGAGCGAAGCGAGCGAGAAATTTTTTAAAATTGATATTCAGGTTTAGTATAGAAAACGACACTCTTAGTTACTACTCTGGAAACTTAAGTGTCGTACAGTACTGCAGTAAAAAGTGTAGGACCAATGGTACTACAGTTTTTAGTGTAGGACACCCTGTGTCCTACAGTTTTTAGTGCAGGACACCCTGTGTCCGACAGTTTTTAGTGTAGGACGCCGTAGGGCAGACCCAGGTTGTCCTAAACTAAAAACTGTCGGACACAGGGTATCCGGCACTAAAAACTGTAGGACACAGGGTGTCCTGGTGTCCTACACTAAAAACTGTAGTACCATTGGTCCTACACTTTTTACTGCAGTACTGTACGACACTTGAGTTTGCAGAGTATCAGTGACCAGCCACACCGAGCCGCAACCGATTTTTTCCCGAATTTCATTCAAATTTCTATTTTTCTTTTGCACAGCGACTTAAATTTAAGGGTTGTTTCCCAGATTTCCCGGATTAGGTCGGAAATTTTGGTGCCCTTCGGGTACCAAAGGGAGGGGGGGTGGGGGAGCGATCGCCCCCATGCCCCCCCTCCCCCTAATTACGCCCCTGATAGGGAGTACGCAGCTGATGATACGGGCAGCTCCAAGGTAGTACAGTAGGTAGTGTGCGGTACGGCGCGGCGAAGAAGACGCGTCTTGACTCGTCGAAGCCCAGCGCAGGCAGGAGGGGTGCGGCCGAGGCAGGACCCGGCGGGCCGAGGCCGGGGGAGCTCCGTGTCGGCGGAAGCTTCTCGAAGGTGCGGCTCATGCCGGATGGGCACGGCCGCGCCGATGTCGCCAGAGGACGGCCGGCGTGGAGGGGGTAGCGTCAGGCGGGTTGCCTACCCAGCGCCGATGCCCGTGGCAGGCGCGCCGAGATTCAAAGTCGGGAAATGGTAGCGGCGTGTGTGAACGCACTTCACAACACTTCGGCACTCCCTTCGGTTTGAGAAGGGACACCCCTGGGTGGCGATAGCAGACAGACCGCATTAAGCCACAAGTCCAATAAAATTTTAGCACTTTGTCAAATTTGCATGAGTTTGGGACGGACCAACGCTCTGCGGGCGGGGGTGAGAGAGCTAGCGACAGACGCCCGCGTTTCTCTGACGTCACGGTTTCGAACGGGCGGCTGGGGCTGAACCACCAGGTCGAGCTCCCAGCTGTTTCCAATCGGCGATGAGAAATTCGATGCTCGAATCAAAGGCAGGCGTGGCTTCGGCAGGTGTGAGGCTCAGGTTTGCCGATCTAGTCACGACACGCAAAACTAGTGCGACGCAGGCACTCTCTCCAAAGTAGGGCGGCTGCGGCTATACGAGGCGAAATGCTCCCACCATTTGGTGCAAGGGCGCAGGGAAAACTTGCTGATTTGTAGACCAAAAAACTATTGGGGTAAAGGTCCACGCAAGAAAACCTGGCCAGGAACATCGCCGCCGGCCCGTCGCGACACACGCGGCGGGTCGGGCGCGGGGCGCAGCGCAGGGACAGACCCGGCTGGCCCGCGCGGCGCGACATAGGCGCCGGGCCTGAGGCTCAGCGCCAGCTGACCGGCGGACATACCGCGGCGGGTCAGGGCGCGTGCAGCCGTGCGGCCTTGGAAAGACGAGCAGTGGCGCAGCTCGGGGGCAGAGGCAGACTCAGCTAGCCAGCTGCAGCACGGACACACAGACACGGACTTCACGGACGCACGGACGCACGGAGGCACGGAGGGACGGACGCACGGACATCACGGGGGCCTTCTAGTACCGCGAGCACGGAGACCGCGGCGCGGGGCTGAGGGGACGCGTCGACGGGGAGGTGCCGGGCGACGCTCTCCTACTCGGGCGCGGGCGGCGGGCCGCGGGCCGCACTACAACAAAACCTAGAAAATTAACTAGTAACTTCAAAACGACACGCTAAGCAAGCACCGAGAGAAGTGAGGGCCAGGCAATCAGGGCGGAACGGTCCCTCTCCCATGCCGCTCAATCACAACTCTCAGCGCAGTCACCCCGACCCGTGGCTGCAGGGCGCTACCCTCTGACTCATGGCTGCAAGGGGTGCACCTGCATCAGCCGTGCGGACGGCTGCAGGACCGATTGCATCAGCCAATCAGAGCCGCGAGGACGCTTCAGCCACACCTGGGTCTCGGGGCGCAACTCACAACAACCTCAACACGAAGGACAGCTGAGGGCGGGGCCGGTGCAGATGTGTAACGGTGTGTAACACGGTGTTCAGCATCAACTCGGAACGCGTTGTCTAGGCATGATCAGCCCTCGCCCAGCGTAGCGCAGATGGTTGCACAACGCGGCAAGGCGTATCAGTAATTTTCAAGCTCGGCGACTAACGCACACAGCTGTTACCGAAATTTTAAAAACGCTGTGACGGGTGTGGGTGGGGCGTAACAGCCATGGACCCATGAGTGTGGTGTTAACACCCTTCCCCTTCCCTCGATTTTTTTTTTGTTCAAACCGGGAGACAAACTCGGCCGGGACAAGGTGGAGAGCGCAGCGCAGGGCGCGCGCGCGCGCGTGGTAGGTTTGCTGCCGGCATGAGAGGAGGGCGCCCTCCTCTCATGCTGCCGGCGGAGGGGTGCGTCCGTCGCAGGAGGAACATCGCTGCCGGCCCGTCGCGACACACGCGGCGGGTCAGGCGCGGGGCGCAAGGCAGGGACAAACCGGCGCGTAGGGCGCGTTCCCGCGCAAAAGCCGGGGCAGTCGCTGCGTCAGTTCGCATGTACGCAGCTGCTGATACGGGCAGCTCCAAGTTAGTACAGTAGGTAGTGGCAGTAGGGGTGTTGTGCGGTACGGCCGGTACGGCGCGGCGAAGAAGACGCGTCTTGACTCGTCGAAGCCCAGCGCAGGCAGGAGGGGTGCGGCCGAGGGCGGGGGAGCTCAGTGTCGGCGGAAGCTTCTCGCAGGAGCGGCCGCGCCGATGACGCCACGGGGAGCGGCCGGCATGGAGGGGGGAGGGTCAGGCGGGGTGCCTACCCAGCGCCGATGCCGTGGCAGGCGCGCCGAGATTCAAAGTCGGGAAATGGTAGCGGCGTGTGTGAACGCACTTATTCACAACACTTCCCCTCCCTTCGGTTTGAGAAGGGATACCCCTGGGTGGCGATAGCGGACAGACCGCATCAAGCCACAAGTGCAATAAAATTCTAGCACTTTGTCAAATTTGCATGTGTTTGGGACGGACCCACGCTCTGCCTGCGGGCGGGGGTGAGAGAGCTAGCGACAGACGCCCGCGTTTCTCTGACGTCACGGTTTCGAACGGGCGGCTGGGGCTGGACCACCAGGTCGAGCTCCCAGCTGTTTTCCAATCGACGATGAGAAATTCGACGCTCGAATCAAAGGCAGGCGTGGCTTCGGCAGGTGTGAGCCTCAGGTTTGCCGATCTAGTCACGACACGCAAAACTAGTGCGACGCAGGCACTCTCTCCAAAGTAGGGCGGCTGTACGAGGCGAAATTCTCCCACCATTTGGTGCAAGGGCGCAGGGAAAACTTGCTGATTTGTAGACCAAAAACCCATTGGGAAAAAGGTCCCCGCAAGAAAAACTGGCCAGGAACATCGCCGCCGGCCCGTCGCGACACACGCGGCGGGTCGGGCGCGGGGCGCAACGCAGGACAGACCCGGCGCTGGCCCGCGCGGCTCAGGCATGAAACGCCGGGCCTGAGGCTTAGCGCCACCTGACCGGCGGACATACTGCGGCGGGTGTAATGTATGCAATAGTGTGGCCTAAAACACTAAAACGGCGGACTTCTGCAAGGGTTTTTCTGTTTCTGTCTTACGGTCAGTAAGATCAGTGAAGGACGGACCCTTATCTGCTTCCCCTTCCACTGCCCCGCACTGGCGAGGCGGTGGCGGAGTGCTAGCGCCCGTGCTGCAGGGCGCTATCCCCTGACTCATGGCTGCAAGGACCTGCATCAGCCGTGCGGACGGCTGCAGGACCGATTGCATCAGCCAATCAGAGCCGCGAGGACCCTTAACTGCACCAGCCCCTCCCCTCGAAATTTTTTTTGTTCAAACCGGGAGACAAACTCGACCGGGACAAGGTGGCGGGCGCAGCGCAGTGCGCGCGCGCGGCAGGTTTGCTGCCGGCGGAGGGGCGCGTCCGTCGCAGGAGGAACATCGCCGCCGGCCCGTCGCGACACACGCGGCGGGTCGGGCGCAGAGCTTTTTATTGCAACGCAGGACAGACCCGGCTGGCCCGCGCGGCGCGACGTTTGCAAACGCCGGGCCTGAGGCTCAGCGCCAGCTGACCGGCGGACATACCGCGGCGGGTCAGGGCGCGTGCAGACCGTACGGCATGCGCGCGGATCCAAGGGGGGGGGCCAAAAGGCCTGTCCCCCTCCCCATGGTTTTAGCCGCGCTGGGAAAAAATAGAGAGAGAGAGAGAGAGAGAGAGAGAGAGAGAGAGGGAAAGGGAAATGGAATTAAGGACAGGAACGCGACAATCGGTCGGCGCATGATAAACCTGACTGCGACTGCAAAGGCGAGGCGAGAGCGACATATCACTGATATCACTGCACCGCGCGCCGATACGGCCGAAACAGTATTGTAATGAGTAACGTGTAATGTTTGTGTAATCTTGTGATATTTGAATAAGTAAGCATAAAAATAGCAACCTGCCTTGTAGGTTTTAAGGGGGAAAAAAAACATTTTTAAAAATTTTGCCTGGGGGGTACGCAACCCCACACCCCCCCCCCCCCCCCAACCGGCCGGGCGAGCTCCACCACCGGCCGGGCCAGAGCATGAGATCCAGCAGGGAGGGATAGGCCACCCACATTGCGTCCGTGTCCGGCTCTTGTGATTGCCTATCCAGGAGGTGCGCAAAGGCCTAGGGAGCTGCCACGGTGAGCCGCGTGAGGAGCGAGCTCCCAGCCCGCACCGTGCTGTGCGCGGAGCTCTACTCTGGCCGGCGGCCAGGGAGCAGGGTGTGTCCCGCCCGCACTCCGACCGGCACGAGGACACCTAGCCAGGTGCAATCTCCGCCACCCTGGAGGTGCCTCTGCACACCGAGCAGGGTGTAATCACTCGCCACCCTGGAGGTGCCTCTGCACACCGAGCAGGGTGTCATCGCCGCCACCGAGCGGTATCACACGCTCCATGAGGCGCTGCGGCAGGCGCAGAGGGAGTACGCAGCTGATGATCTGATGATACGGGCAGCTCCAAGGTAGTACAGTAGGTGGTGTGCGGTACGGCGCGGCGAAGAAGACACGTCTTGACTCGTTGAAGCCCAGCGCAGGCAGGAGGGGTGCGGCCATGAGAGAAGGGCGCCCTTCTCTCATGGTGCGGCCGAGGCGCGGCCGCGGCGCGGCGCTGCGGCAGGCCATTGGCAGAGCGCAGAGAGCAGGGGCGTAATTCGCGCTCTTGAAAGGGAGGGGCGATGTTTCGCGGGTTGCCTAACCGTAGGAGCAAACTTCCAAAATTAGAAACGCGAGCGAAGCGAGCGAAAAAAAAATCCGTAATTTTTGACGATAAATGGACTTAAACGAGTGACATGTCACTTTAGGTGACTCCTATGGAGACACTGCCATTTCGCTACGTTCTATCAACCAGTTCGATGCCAGTTGAATGCTTTCGCGAAATTAAAGAAAGTCAATTAAAACACCGCGAGCGAAGCGAGCGAGAAATTTTTTAAAATTGATATTCAGGTTTAGTATAGAAAACGACACTCTTAGTTACTACTCTGGAAACTTAAGTGTCGTACAGTACTGCAGTAAAAAGTGTAGGACCAATGGTTCTGCAGTTTTTAGTGTAGGACACCGTGTGTCCTAAAGTTTTTACAGTGCAGAGCAACCCTGTGTCCGACAGTTTTTAGTGTAGGACGCCGTGAGACCCAGGTTGTCCTAAACTAAAAACTGTCCGGACACAGGGTATCCGGCACTAAAAACTGTAGGACACAGGGTGTCCTGGTGTCCCTACACTAAAAACTGTAGTACCATTGGTCCTACAGTTTTTACTGCAGTACTGTACGGCACTTGAGTTTGCAGAGTGTCAGTGACCAGCCACACCGAGCCGCAACCGAGTTTTCCCGAATTTCAGGCAAATTTCTATTTTTCTTTTGCAAAGCGACTTAAATTTAAGGGTTGTTTCCCAGATTTCCCGGATTAGGTCGGAAATTTTGGTGCCCTTCGGGTACCAATGGGAGGGGGGGTGGGGGAGCGATCGCCCCCACTGCCCCCCCCCCCTAATTACGCACCTGATAGGGAGTACGCAGCTGATAATACGGGCAGCTCCAAGGTAGTACAGTAGGTAGTGTGCGGTACGGCGCGGCAAAGAAGACGCGTCTTGACTCGTCGAAGCCCAGCGCAGGCAGGAGGGGTGCGGCCGAGGCAGGACCCGGCGGGCCGAGGCCGGGGGAGCTCCGTGTCGGCGGAAGCTTCTCGAAGGTGCGGCTCATGCCGGATGGGCACGGCCGCGCCGATGTCGCCAGAGGACGGCCGGCGTGGAGGGGGTAGCGTCAGGCGGGTTGCCTACCCAGCGCCGATGCCCGTGGCAGGCGCGCCGAGATTCAAAGTCGGGAAATGGTAGCGGCGTGTGTGAACGCACTTCACAACACTTCCACTCCCTTCGGTTTGAGAAGGGACACCCCTGGGTGGCGATAGCAGACAGACCGCATTAAGCCACAAGTCCAATAAAATTTTAGCACTTTGTCAAATTTGCATGAGTTTCGGACGGACCAACGCTCTGCGGGCGGGGGTGAGAGAGCTAGCGACAGACGCCCGCGTTTCTCTGACGTCACGGTTTCGAACGGGCGGCTGGGGCTGAACCACCAGGTCGAGCTCCTAGCTGTTTCCAATCGGCGATGAGAAATTCGATGCTCGAATCAAAGGCAGGCGTGGCTTTGGCAGGTTCGAGGCTCAGGTTTGCCGATCTTGTCACGACACGCAAAACTAGTGCGACGCAGGCACTCTCTCCAAAGTAGGGCGGCTGCGGCTATACGAGGCGAAATGCTCCCACCATTTGGTGCAAGGGCGCAGGGAAAACTTGCTGATTTGTAGACCAAAAACCCATTGGGAAAAAGGTCCACGCAAGAAAACCTGGCCAGGAACACGCGACACACGCAGCGGGTCGGGCGCGGGGCGCAGCGCGGACAGACCCGGCTGGCCCGCGGCGGCCTTGGAAAGACGAGCAGTGGCGCAGGGGGGTGCCGGGGAGGTGCCGGGGAGGTGCCGGGCGACGCTCTCCTACTCGGGCGCGGGCGGCGGGCCGCACTAGAACAAAACCTATAAAATTAACTAGTAACTTCAAAACGACACGCTAAGCAAGCACCGAGAGAAGTGAGGGCCAGGCAATCAGGGCGGAACGGTCACTCTCCCATGCCCGAGGGCCACAACTCCCCTTCTGGCCGAACACATGATTGCAAAGAAGGCCCAGGATTGCAGAGGATTTCAGGTGGATTGCGGGAGATTTCAGGGGATTTTGTAGGATTTTGGAGGGATTGCGGGAGATTTCAGAGGGATTGCGGGAGATTTCAGAGGGATTGCGGATGGATTGCGGCACAGTGTGAACACATGATTGCAGAAGTTGTGGCCCCCTCGCCCATGCCGCTCAATCACAACTCTCAGCTCAGTCACCCCCGACCCGTGGCTGCAGGGCGCTACCCTCTGACTCATGGCTGCAAGGGGTGCACCTGCATCAGCCGTGCGGACGGCTGCAGGACCGATTGCATCAGCCAATCATAGCCGCGAGGACGCTTCAGCCACACCTGGGTCTCGGGGCGCAACTCACAACAACCTCAACACGACGGACAGCTGCGACGGCGGGGCCGGTGCAGATGTGTAACTGTGTGTAACACGGTGTTCAACATCAAATCCGAACGCGTTGTCTAGGCATGATCAGCCCTCGCCCAGCGTAGCGCAGATGATTGCACAACGCGGCAAGGCGTATCAGTAATTTTCAAGCTCGGCGACTAACGCACACAGCTGTTACCGAAATTTTAAAAACGCTGTGACGGGTGTGGGTGGGGCGTAACAGCCATGGACCCATGAGTGTGGTGTTAACACCCTTCCCCTTCCCTCGATTTTTTTTTTGTTCAAACCGGGAGACAAACTCGGCCGGGACAAGGTGGAGAGCGCAGCGCAGGGCGCGCGCGCGCGCGTGGTAGGTTTGCTGCCGGCATGAGAGGAGGGCGCCCTCCTCTCATGCTGCCGGCGGAGGGGTGCGTCCGTCGCAGGAGGAACATCGCCGCCGGCCCTTCGCGACACACGCGGCGGGTCAGGCGCGGGGCGCACGGCAGGGACAAACCGGCGGGTCAGGGCGCGTTCCCGCGCAAAAGCCGGGGCAGTCGCTGCGTCAGTTCGCATGTACGCAGCTGCTGATACGGGCAGCTCCAAGTTAGTACAGTAGGTAGTGGCAGTAGGGGTGTTGTGCGGTACGGCGCGGCGAAGAAGACGCGTCTTGACTCGTCGAAGCCCAGCGCAGGCAGGAGGGGTGCGGCCGAGGGCGGGGGAGCTCAGTGTCGGCGGAAGCTTCTCGCAGGAGCGGCCGCGCTGATGACGCCACGGGGGCAGCCGGCATGGAGGGTAGGGGTCAGGCGGGTTGCCTACCCAGCGCCGATGCCCGTGGCAGGCGCGCCGAGATTCAAAGTCGGGAAATGGTAGCGGCGTGTGTGAACGCACTTATTCACAACACTTCCCCTCCCTTCGGTTTGAGAAGGGACACCCCTGGGTGGCGATAGCGGACAGACCGCATCAAGCCACAAGTGCAATAAAATTCTAGCACTTTGTCAAATTTGCATGAGTTTGGGACGGACCAACGCTCTGCCTGCGGGCGGGGGTGAGAGAGCTAGCGACAGACGCCCGCGTTTCTCTGACGTCACGGTTTCGAACGGGCGGCTGGGGCTGGACCACCAGGTCGAGCTCCCAGCTGTTTCCAATCGGCGATGAGAAATTCGATGCTCGAATCATAGGCAGGCGTGGCTTCGGCAGGTTCGAGGCTCAGGTTTGCCGATCTTGTCACGACACGCAAAACTAGTGCGACGCAGGCACTCCCTCCAAAGTAGGGCGGCCATACGAGCCGAAATGCTCCCACCATTTGGTGCAAGGGCGCAGGGAAAACTTGCTGATTTGTAGACCAAAAAACTATTGGGGTAAAGGTCCACGCAAGAAAACCTGGCCAGGAACATCGCCGCCGGCCCGTCGCGACACACGCGGCTGGTCGGGCGCGGGGCGCAGCGCAGGGACAGACCCGGCTGGCCCGCGCGGCGCGACATAGGCGCCGGGCCTGAGGCTCAGCGCCACCTGACCGGCGGACATACCGCGGCGGGTGTAATGTATGCAATAGTGTGGCCTAAAACACTAAAACGGCGGACTTCTGCAAGGGTTTTTCTGTTTCTGTCTTACGGTCAGTAAGATCAGTGAAGGACGGACCCTTATCTGCTTCCCCTTCCACTGCCCCGCACTGGCGAGGCGGTGGCGGAGTGCTAGCGCCCGTGCTGCAGGGCGCTATCCCCTGACTCATGGCTGCAAGGGGTGCACCTGCATCAGGGGCGTAATTAGGGCTCTCGAAAGGGAGGGGCGATGTTTCGCGGGTTGCCTAACCGTAGGAGCAAACTTCCAAAATTAGAAACGCGAGCGAAGCGAGCGAAAAAAAAAATCCGTAATTTTTGACGATAAATGGACTTAAACGAGTGACATGTCACTTTAGGTGACTTTATCAACCAGTTCGATGCTAGTTGATGCTGTAGGACAAACGCACACAGCTGTTACCGAAATTTTAAAAACGCTGTGACGGGTGTGGGTGGGGCGTAACAGCCATGGACCCATGAGTGTGATGTTCACACCCTTCCCCTCCCCTCGAAATTTTTTTTGTCCAAACAGGGAGACAAACTCGGCCGGGGCCGGGGCGGAGGGGCGCGTCCGTCGCGCGAGTGCGAGCCCCACCAGCAAAATGCTGGACAAGCTGGTCGAGTCCGTCAACGCCGGACATCAGCGGCTGGCTGACCTTTGCGCTCAGTTAGATTAGTGCAAGCCACCCCCAAACCCCGCTCCCCATCAGCCGCAGCCAAAACGCGGCTGGAGGCAAGGATGGAGGCTCGTCCCCGAGCCTGCTGCCCGACACCTGCGGCCAATAGGTTGCCGAAGCGACAGGCGCCTGTGTACGGAGAGGGGAGATTCGAAAGCCCGCTCTGCTAGGCCCGGCCCAGGCGCGGATCCAGGGGGGGGGGGGCGACGGGGGCGATCCTACGCCAATTTTGACCTGAAAATTTGTCCTGAGCGGCAGGTCCAGCGTGTGCACGGTGCGACAGCACGGCCGCGCACGGGCGCCAGGGGCGGATCCAGGGGGGGGGGGGCGACGGGGGCGTCGCCCCCCCCTCAGGTCTAGCCGCCCCCAAAATTTTTAAAAGCGCGCGCAGCGCGCGCTTTGCAGCGCAGCACTCGGCACGCGGAACTGGCATTAGACCGCCCTTTATTTTTGAAATTTTCAATTCTTAAAAAGTTTTACTCGAATTTCTCTAAAGTGGGCGTAAAAAATTCCATGCCAAAGCGGGGGTCAGTGCAATAGCAATTGACCCCCTCTCAAGGGCCCAAGTTACAGCTGGAGTTAAGCTTGATGATAAAAGTAAAACTATTGGCAAGTAAAATTTTCCAAGTGGTAAACACGTAATTCTGTGGGTACTCGGTTGAAAATATTGTCGGTTTTACGGAAAAAGAGTAAATAGCCAACCCTAGCCCCTTGAAGGTAGGCAACCCACACGCGTCGCCCCTCCCTGAACTCCCTGCTGGATCCGCGCCTGGCCCGGCCAGTGGTGGATCTAGCCCGGACCGTTGGGAGGGGGGGGGGGGGGTGTGGGGTTGCGTACCCCCCAGGCAAAATTTTTAAAAATGTTTTTTTTCCCCTTAAAACCTACAAGGCAGGTTGCTATTTTTATGCTTACTTATTCAAATTTCACAAGATTACACAAACATTACACGTTACTCATTACAATACTGTTTCGGCCGTATCGGCGCGCGGTGCAGTGCTATCAGTGATATGTCGCTCTCGCCTCGCCTTTGCAGTCGCAGTCAGGCTTATCATGCGCCGACCGATTGTCGCGTTCCTGTCCTTAATTCCATTTCCCTTTCCCTCTCTCTCTCTCTCTCTCTCTCTCTCTCTCTCTCTCTCTCTCTCTCTCTCTCTCTCTCTCTCTCTCTTATTTCCCTCTTTTCTCTTCCTCTCTATTTTTTCCCAGCGCGGCTAAAACCATGGGGGGAGGGGGACAGGCCTTTGCCCCCTGGATCCGCGCATGGCCGCCCGGCTGCACGCGCCCTGACCCGCCGCGGTGTGCCCGCCGGTCAGCTGGCGCTGAGCCTCAGGCCCGGCGCCTATGTCGCGCCGCGCGGGCCAGCCGGGGCTGTCCCTGCGCAGCGCCCCGCGCCCGACCCGCCACGTGTGTCGGGACGGGCCGGCGCGGCGGCGATGTTCCTCCTGCGACGGACGCGCCGACGCGCCCCTCCGCCGGCAGCAAACCTGCCGCGCGCGCGCGCACTGCGCTGCGCCCGCCACCTTGTCCCGGTCGAGTTTGTCTCCCGGTTTGAACAAAAAAAATTTCGAGGGGAGGGGCTGGTGCAGTTAAGGGTCCTCGCGGCTCTGATTGGCTGATGCAATCGGTCCTGCAGCCGTCCGCACGGCTGATGCAGGTGCACCCCTTGCAGCCATGAGTCAGGGGGTAGCGCCCTGCAGCCACGGGTCGGGGTGAGTGCGCTGAGAGTTGTGATTGAGCGGCATGGGAGAGGGACCGTTCCGCCCTGATTGCCTGGCCTCACTTCTCTCGGTGCTTGCTTAGCGTGTCGTTTTGAAGTTACTAGTTAATTTTCTAGGTTTTGTTGTAGTGCGGCCCGCGGCCCGCCGCCCGCGCCCGAGTAGGAGAGCGTCGCCCGGCACCACCCCGGCACCACCCCGGCACCTCCCCGGCACCTCCCCGGCACCCCCCTGCGCCACTGCTCGTCTTTCCAAGGCCGCACGGCTGCACGCGCCCTGACCCGCCGTGGTATGTCCGCCGGTCAGCTGGCGCTGAGCCTCAGGCCCGGCGCCTATGTCGCGCCGCGCCAGGCCAGCCGGGTCTGTCCCTGCGCTGCGCCCCGCGCCCGACCCGCCACGTGTGTCGCGACGGGCCGGCGGCGATGTTCCTGGCCAGGTTTTCTTGCGTGGACCTTTACCCCAATAGTTTTTTGGTCTACAAATCAGCAAGTTTTCCCTGCGCCCTTGCACCAAATGGTGGGAGCATTTCGCCTCGTATAACCGCAGCCGCCCTACTTTGGAGAGAGTGCCTGCGTCGCACTAGTTTTGCGTGTCGTGACAAGATCGGCAAACCTGAGCCTCGAACCTGCCGAAGCCACGCCTGCCTTTGATTCGAGCATCGAATTTCTCATCGCCGATTGGAAACAGCTGGGAGCGCGACCTGGTGGTTCAGCCCCAGCCGCCCGTTCGAAACCGTGACGTCAGAGAAACGCGGGCGTCTGTCGCTAGCTCTCTCACCCCCGCCCGCAGAGCGTTGGTCCGTCCGAAACTCATGCAAATTTGACAAAGTGCTAGAATTTTATTGGACTTGTGGCTTAATGCGGTCTGTCTGCTATCGCCACCCAGGGGTGTCCCTTCTCAAACCGAAGGGAGGGGAAGTGTTGTGAAGTGCGTTGACACACGCCGCTACCATTTCCCGACTTTGAATCTCGGCGCGCCTGCCACGGGCATCGGCGCTGGGTAGGCAACCCGCCTGACCCTACCCCCTCCACGCCGGCCGCCCGGCCGGCCCGACTCCTCTGGCAACATCGGCGCGGCCGTGCCCATACCCTGATGAGCCGCACCTTCGAGAAGCTTCCGTCGCCGCGCCGCCGCCGGGCCCTGCCTCGTCCCAGCTGCAGGCGTCAATGTCATCTTTACTAGTCTGGATCATTCAATCCAAGGGCTTCGCCGAAAATCCAATCTCGCAAAACAACTTATATTTGAATCGTTTGGGGCGGTTTGGAGCGAACATTCGGTGGTATTCATCGATATGAACCGTTACCCAGCGCTTCCGAGCGCCATCGCCAGCGCTGGCGCTGGCTCAAAACGGGCTCTTTCCTTAACTTGATATAGCTTGTTATCTTTATCAGCAGGAGGCGCGGGGCGGGGCGGGGCGGAGCGGGGCCGGGCGGAGCGGGGCCGGGCGGGGCGGGGTGGGGTGGGGCTAGAGAGATTCGGAGGGAGAGGGGCGTCAACTCGCCGCGCTCAGGTCGGTACCATCCAATCACGGCGCGTATACGCCGGTACCATCCAATCACGGCGCTTCCCGCGTGGCGAGTTGACGCCTCCCTCCCTCTGAGTCTGGGGTGGCGGGACCCGCTGGGTGCTCACGGTTATAAAAAGGCAGCCGCGCCGCTGCGCTGCACAACCGCCCCGTCCTACATACCGTCCAGTATCGATACAACTTACTGCCCATACAACTTACTGCCATGTCTTTCTTGGGAATCGTGATATTCTCGGTCGTCATGGTCATCGTCGTGTGCGTGGTCGTTGCCCAGGTAACTTGTACGACCACGTGTACGCCAACAGGGGGATCTTGTGAAATCTTGTGAAATCTTGTGAAATCTTGTGAAATCTTGTAAAATCTTGTGAAATCTTGTGAAATCTGGTGAAACCTTGTGAAATCTGGTGAAACCTTGTGAAATCTGGTGAAATCTGGTGAAATCTTGTGAAATCTCATGAAATCTGAGATAAATCTTGTGAGAGGGGGGGGGGCGTACTAAAACATGGGCTTGGTCTGGAGGCTCTCACTAATTTGGGTTGTGAAATTGGCGCACCGCGTTCTGACTTGCGACACGCCGTGCTGAGTCAATAAATGCAATTTGGCATTTTCGGGGTGCGAGCCGCGGGCGGCCGCACCTTCGCGGGCTCAGCGCGGCGCGGCTCAAGTCAGACGCGCTCCGGCCGACATCGAGACAACTTCGCAGACGGACGGACGGGCTTTGACGCCCAAGTAGTCTGTCAGTCACCTTATTGTGTCAAGTTGACCATTTTGACATAAGCAATGATCCAGGTAGCAAAAAGCAATAAAACTGCATCCTGACTGCTTTATACAGGGTGGCCCACAGACCCCTTCCTTTTTGGTGAGTACACTGGGAAAAAAAGGTGCTAAGTCCTACCTTTAGCTGACCAGCTGTGTATACTCCATACAAATTTAGTGCCTTGGCAAAGGCACTAAGATTTAGTGCCTCAGGAAAGGCACTAAACTTAGCACTCGATTTTAGCGCCCCAGGAAAGGCGTTGCTTAGCACCTTTGTTTTTCCGGTGTAGGCAACACATTGTACTTGAGCTGAGCGAGGCAAGAGGTGAGGAGGGGAGCAGCCCCTCTAAATTTTTCCTTTTTCCTCAAAAAATCAGGCATTGTTTTTACCGTGGAGGGGAATTCTCTGTTAGAAATAGAGTTCCTTTTTCGATAAGTTTGCGTCTTGACCTGATTCTGTTTCCTCCTAAGGCATTCGACGGTCCCGGTCCCGGTCCACCCGGTCGCAAGCATGAATTGCCACCGTCCATCGAGTTCGTCGGCAAAGGCTTCGAGGTAAGAGATACTGGACTACGTGGTGCCCTTGGAAGGTAACAAGCAGGCCCGCCCTACCGCCAAACGTCGTTGCCAGCTCCGCTTCGCTACGCTGGCAACTCCGTTCGGCAGGGGGCTTGCCTGCTTGGCCTGCCGGCGGCGTTCGGTCGGGCCTCAAAGCGTCTTCTTGGCTTTGGGCCTTCGGGCCGTACGGGCATTCCCTTTGGGAATATTAAAAGTTTGTAACGGTGAACCACCGTAACTACAGCCCTCCCTTCTGCTTTGAAAACGCGCTGCTAGTATAGGAGTTATAGGGCCGTGTTTTCAAAGCGGCCACTAATTACGTACAACCCTCAAAATTCGGTATATGGGGCTGCAAAATTACGCAAAACCCATCACACGACATCCAGCATAGTGTTTTCAGTTATTTCGGTTATCGATAGGGCTTTAGCGCCGAAACAGCAAGAGATAGAGCAAAACGGACGAAGTTTTGGCCCTAAGGGTCCTAACTCGACGAGATACCCCAAAGAAGGTCATTAAATGTTCTTTAAAAAAAAATTATTTTTCATTCACGCAAAACTTTAATAATTTTTTTCAGTGCCTTAATGAGGGTTGGCAGGATTTGCACCAGGCGTTTCGGTGTCCAGGTGTGACCCCTAAGATCCCCTAAAAATCTCAACTCTCTAGCTCAACTCCATCGAGTGGAACAGACGACAGACACTAGACGATACAAAACATGATGTTTTAGGACATTTGGGTTGCCGATGTGTCTGTACCGCCCAAACGGCAAGAGATAGCGCGAAACGGAGGAAATTTTGGGCCTAAGGACCGCAAAATGACGCTAAACCCATGACATGATACCCAACGTGATGTTTTCGGATATTTCGCTCGTCGACGTGGCTGTAGCGCCAAAACGGTACGAGATAGAGCAAAACGGACGAAATTTTGGCCTAAAAGCTCCTAACTCGACGAGATACCCCTTAGGCGACCATAAAATTTTATTTAAAATATTTTTATTTTTCATTTACGCAAAACTTTAAAAAAAAATTTCAGTGCATTAATGAGGGTTGGCAGGATTTGCACCAGGCGTTTCAGTGTCCAGGAGTGACCCCTAAGATCCCCTAAAAATCTCAACTCTCTAGCTCAAGTCCTTCGAGTGGAACAGACAGACAGACACACAGACAGACAGACACAAGGTCGTTTACATAAGCCCGCTCCAAAGCTTTTTCAAAGCAGAAGGGCGGGCTAAAACTGGCCTGCCGGCCACTAGACAGACGGCAAAGGCAAATAACTTCCATCCTCAACTTCAATCTTTTTACTTGGTCGAATTACCATGTGTTTAGTATCATTTTCTTTATCTTAAAACGAACAACAAGAATGTGGTATCTCATCGCTTGAAAACTCAATACCCGCTAAAGTTAGAATCGGTACTAGGCCAGGCGGCTGGAGCGGGGGGCCCTTCTCAAGTGGCGGGTGTTTCTTTACTGGCTACACTGTTCGAAATTTTGTCGTAAATTAACGACAAAAAAGTCGCTAATTTCCATAGCGACATTAGTCATTCTGAAACGATTTGGTCGTAAGTCAACGACAAAAATGTCATTTCTCTACGACAGTGTCGTTATTTTTTTTTAACACTGAAGACTTGAAGAAGGTTCGTAAAGATGTTACGATTTTGAGTCGTTTAGTTACAGAATTTTTCGTAACTGAACGACTAAAGTCGTTACACTAGCGACCAAAGTCGTAAAATTTCGAATACGATTGTAAATGTTTTGACATTTTGCGCCAAAAATTTAAGATCGGTCACGTAGAGATTTGACGACTTTATTCGTTCGCGTAAAACGAACTGTCTCGTTATGAAAATTAGCGATCAATTTGTCGTTTACGGACGACAAAAGTCGTAACTAGGAAGTGTTGTTCAAAAACGACATTATTGTTTTCGAAAATGTCGTAAGATTACAACTATTTTTAACAGTGTATAAATGTCATATTGGTTACATGGCGGCATGCCCTTTGTGTCAGACGCTTTCCTGCCAGACCGCGGTCTCCCCTAGGAATATTTTGGCTGGGCTGGCTGGCTGGGCTGGCTGACTGGCTGGGCTGCACTGGCTGGCTGGCTTTAACTGGCATCTTTAACTGGACTGGCTGGCTGGCTTTAACTGGCATCTTTACCTGCTGGTAAAGCCAGTCCTACTGGGGACTGTCTAAAAATGAAAATAGTATGAGACCTCGCCAGATCAGGGGCGTATCAAGGCCCTGAACCCCCCCGGGGGGGGGGAGGGGTGGGGGGTGGGGGGCTCGTTCATATACTACACGCCTTATGGCGCCCCCTCAGGCGGAGCCGGAGCTAATGAAAGCGCCTGCGACACATTGGATAGGCCAACCCGCCAAGCACTCGTGTGAAGTTGGTGGCCTACCCGGACGCGGCGAGCCCAAGCGCAGGGTGGAACAGAAATTAAATTCCGGATGCCCAAATTTTCGTGCCATCACCTCCCGATGAGTTCATTGTGGGAGCCCCTTTAGAAAGGGGGAGAGGTACAAATAGCATGGACCCGTATTTGTTTGAGGACCTTACACTGTTGAACCAAATAGTCATGTGACGATAAATATTGCTACGAAAATTTCGTCACAAGAGCTGTGATGACAGAGTCGTCACATGACATACATTTCGTCACATGACATGAATGTTTCGTCTCACTGTGATGAACCATGAGTCATGTGACGAACCTTTCACAAGTAAAATTTAGCACTAACTTTGTGCCCCTGGAGCGTCATCGGAGAGCTACCTGAGATAATAGATTCTCGACTGTTCCAGTTCGAGACGCTTTAGAAAGCATACAGAATTTTGAACTCGAGTTTTCGATAATCGCAAGAATCGATTAGCTCTGGGAGCTCTCCGATATGACCCTCTTGGGCATGAATATGATGGGATCTTGATTGGGAAGTGCTCCTGGAGGGCTCATGATATTTGTCCCCTCCCCCTCCCTTACGGTACGTAGTTTATGAACGACCCTTTAAGATTCCGAACTAGATCCGACAAGGCTGATTCGGCAAGTCCAATTGCGGCTCTGTCCGACCCTCCAACGAACAGTTTAGAGCTTGAAAGTCATAGTGGATCTACTAAAATACCTGTGGATCCGCTGCATGAAATCTTGGATTTTTCAGACATATGGGCGCCAGCTTCACACCCTCCTGTTGTGTTACAGGTCATGAACGCCATCGGCGAGGCGAAGAAAGACGTTCCTAAACTTCTGAACGCCTACGACGAGCTGGAGAAGAACCTCGCCAAGTGCGAGGGGAACAACGACGACCCAAACTTCAACCGGGTGTACTGCAACGTGCAGGCCATCGGCGACACCTGGGAGGCCACCCAGAAGGACCATGAGACGGTTATGAAGAATGCGACGAGGCTCGGCAGGGCCATCACGGACATCGTGACGTACGTCACGGACGACAAGAAGGCCTAGTCCAATGGCGCCCCGCCAGTCCCAGGAAAAATATATTAATTTATCGGAAATTTGTAGGTAATAAACAGTTAATGTAGCCTTAATAAATTTAAATTAAGCCAATTTAAATGATTTAAAATAAACTCATATAAAATTTAACTAACTTGTTGAATTTAGGCATTTTTATTAGAATTTAAATCATACAGAAAAGAAATGTGATTGTCCGTGATTTGAAGACCAATGACCTTCTAGTTACTGGCCTGTTGTCTTACCCACTACACTACCGCACCTTTTGTGGAGAAAAGGCCGCACAAGGAAGAGTATCTTCCGGGTATATAGCTTTATATGCAATACGTAGGCTGTACTGGCGTATGTTTAATCCGTGCGAGATATTTTGTTTAAAGGTACCCATAATCGACTCTTACGACGACCTTCAGGTACCCAACACACTACTTAGGTACCGAGTGTTATTTGAACGTTTAACGGGGACGTACCCTTAAAGCTGTTAATAAACAGTTAATTCATTGAAATTAACCTAGGATGAAACAGAAATAAATAATTAACTAAGCCAGAAAAAATTATTAACGAAAAATTACCTTTTAACATGACTAAATATAATCCTTAATTTACCATGTTTCTATATCAACACTAATTACAGAGAAATTTAAAGTAATTTGCGTTGTTTATAAACTTAAATTTGTTTATATTAAAATCTTCCTGTAAATTTAGAACTTATTTAAAAGTAATTTGTTTAAATAAAGTCTTATTTGTTTAAATTTATCCATTTTACGTGGGGTAGTAGTAGTAGTAGTAGAGTAGTAGTAGACGCAAGATGCGAGCAATTATAAAAATAAAAGACATCACGAAGGGAGCGCCTCCCTCCGTTTACTGGAAAATTTGATTATTCCCTGTGCCGGTTCCTGTTTCTCGAGCATGCGCGTCAGTGCAATTGGTCGCAACAGAGGAAAGGGCTCGAGGTGGCCCTGCTCCTCGCCGAGGACACAGAGGCCGTGCTGCGGTATGTACCTGCAGGACCGGAGCAGGACGGACTTTGAGTCGCTTGACTTAGCCCTTCAGCTGCGCTTCTCCCCTGTCGTTAACCGGGCCGAGGCCGAGCGGCTGTGCTGTATGCCGTCCTTGCGCAAAAGCCGGGGCAGTCGCTGCGTCAGTTCGCAGCCGACGTCACCGATGTGACAACGGAGGCGCACCCCGGTATGTCTGAGGGCGCCCTCCAGCAGCTCATGATAAAGGCTTTTGTGCACGGCCTGGCAGACAGCACCACCACCAGGCGGTTCGTCCGTATGAAGCGCGAGCGGTATCACACGCTCCGCGAGCGCTGCGGCAGGGCGCAGAGGGAGTACGCCGCTGATGATACGGGCAGCTCCAAGTTAGTACAGTAAAGGTGAGTGGCAGGTAGGGGTGTTGTGCGGTACGGCGCGGCAGAAGAAGACGCGTCTTGACTCGTCAGAGAGGAAGCCCAGCGCAGGCAGGAGGGGGTGCGGCCGAGCGGCGGGAGCTCTGAGTGTCGGCGGAAGCTTCTCGCAGGAGCACGGCCGCGCCGATGTGACGCCACGAGGAGCAGCCGGCATGTGGAGGGGGTAGGGTCCAGGCGGGTTGCCTACCCAGCGCTGATGCCCGTGGCAGGCGCGCCGAGATTCAAAGTCGGGAAATGGTAGCGGCGTGTGTGAACGCACTTGTTCATTCAACACTTCCCCTCCCTTCGGTTTGAGAAAGGGATACCCCTGAGTGGCGATAGCGGACAGACCGCATCAAGCCACAAGTGCAATAAAATTCTAGCACTTTGTCAAATTTGCATGAGTTCAGGACGGACCAACGCTCTGCCTGCGGGCGGGGGTGAGAGAGCTAGCGACAGACGCCCGCGTTTCTCTGACGTCACGGTTTCGAACGGGCGGCTGGGGCTGAACCACCAGGTCGAGCTCCCAGCTGTTTCCAATCGGCGATGAAGAAATTCGATGCTCGAATCAAAGGCAGGCGTGGCTTCGGCAGGTGTGAGCCTCAGGTTTGCCGATCTAGTCACGACACGCAAAACTAGTGCGACGCAGGCACTCTCTCCAAAGTAGGGCGGCTTTACGAGGCGAAATGCTCCCACCATTTGGTGCAAGGGCGCAGGGAAAACTTGCTGATTTGTAGACCAAACACCCCTTGGGGTAAAGGCCCACGCAAGAAAACCTGGCCAGGAACACGCGACACACGCGGCGGGTCGGGCGCGGGGGCTGCAGCTGCAAGGACAGACCCGGCTGGCCCGCGCGGCGCGACATAGGCGCCGGGCCTGAGGCTCAGCGCCAGCTGACCGGCGGACATACCGCGGCGGGTCAGGGCGCGTGCAGCCGTGCGGCCTTGGAAAGACGAGCAGTGGCGCAGCTCGGGGGCAGACTCAGGGTGCGTCAACCCGGGTGGAAATAACTGCATTCAAAACTGTATTGGCCTAACTGTAGTTGGTGAACTGTATTCACGTTTGTATTTAAACTGCACTCAACCAGCTCATCCACCTACCCACCCACCCATCCTGGCCTGCTCACCATGCGCTTTCTGTATGATTCGGGGTTCTATTTCTGTCAGTGACGCATCGGCTTCTCCGCACTGAGCAGTCGCTTGTTCGTTTTTCCCCGCGAGTATTTGAATCCATGACTCCCCTTTCTATATCAGCAGGAGGCGGGGGGCGGGGCGGGGCGGGGCGGGGCAGGGCAGGGCGGGAGTGGGGCGGGCCGGGGGCAAGGGCGGGGTGGGGCGGGAGCGGGGCCGAGGCCCGGAGTGGGGCGGGGCGTGGCAGGGGCGGGGCCGGGCGGAGCGAGGCCAGGCGGGACGGGGCGGGGCGGGGTGGGGCCGGCGGGGCGCTCACGGCTATAAAGGCCGCCGCCGCGCCTCTGCACCGCAAAACCGTCCCGTTCCGTCCCGTACCAACACGACTTGCAGCCATGTTCGGCCCGATATTTTCGTTAGTGGTCTTCACCATCTTCGTCTACTTCGTGTCCTTCGTCTTGGTAAAGTATACGACCACGTCTACGCCAACAGGGAGATCACACGTGCCTGGTGGTGGCCAGAACCGGTGCCCCCACAGATAGCTTATTCCGATCCGCCTACAGGGGATACTTATTCGCACACTGTGAAATCCTTGCAAACTAAACTTTTTGCAACTTTGCGAACATTTCCGTTATTTGTATTGCAAAGAATTTGTACGCATCGCGAAGCATTTCAGAGTTCGAGGGGACAACCACTCGCGAAATCCTGTGTACAAACCTGCGGAAATCTCGATGAAATCCTCGGAAATCTCGATGAAATTCTTGGAAATCTAACTCAGAAATCTTATGAAATCTCATTGAAATCTTGTGAAATTTTGTGATGCGACCTCCTATGTGAAATGCCGTATACCCTGGAGCTGGCGTCGCATCACATGGTGTGACGTAAATTTAGGTCGCATTACGTGGTGTGACCAAAAATGGCCACACCAATTGATGCGACGCACGTCACGTTTGTTTTCCAGGTGCGGTCGCGGGAGAAACGCGCTGGCCTCTGAGGAGGAGTCCTTCCGTCAATTTGTCACACACCTAAACCGCTTCCGTCAGACCCACATTGAGACACTGAGAATCAAGCGATCCAAGGTGAATCACTACTACTGGTGAGCTATACGATCTAGTCCCAGCTCTTATCTTCCACGTCTAGAACTTTTTGTAATTTATCGCCGTTTTAGTGTAACACCGAGGTCTCTGGATTTCTATTTCCCATATAGTCGCAATGAACGGATAACTCGTAGGTTCTTGACCTTGAGATTGCACTGCAAAATCGTTACGAAGTAAATTCTTCGTAACGTTTGCAGAAACTTTTATTTGAAACCTTCCGCAATAGCTTCGTAATATGAGGCATTTTCTTCATAAGCCTACCTTACGAAGAAATTTGTTTGTACACGCTGAAAATTGCTTCGTAATATCACAGAAGCAGCCAGATGCTTGCTGTATACGAGCAACACGAACGCTTACGAAACACAATTTCTTCGCAAGAGTTTCTGGTGTGCGCTTTTGCAATGAGATAAAGTAGTCTGATAAAGCCTACAGCTAGGTAGAGGTCCTTTTAGGGGGAATTCTCTGTCCGTTTTTCTGATGGGTTTGCGTCTTGGCCTGAGTTCTAACGTCTCTTTCCTCCTCAGGCACACTCCGGTCCATGCGATCCCTACGTTTTTAAAAAAAAGGGACTGTTCTTGGGACTGTGCTACTGCACCATCGACAAACTCTTCCTGGTAAGCGACAACAAATTTTGGACTCCGTGGCACCAGGGTAAAAATGAAAATAGTATGAGGTCTCGCTAGATCAGGGGCGTATCAAGGTCCTGTAGCCCCCCGGGTGGGGGGGGGGGGGGGCTCGTTCATATACTACACGCTTTATGGCGCCTCCACAGGCGGAGCCAGAGCTAATGAAAGCGCCTGCGACACATTGGATAGGCCAACCCGCCAAGCACTCGTGTGAAGTTGGCGGCCTACCCGGAGGCGGCGAGCCCAAGCGCAGGGGGGAACAGAAAGTACATTCCGGATGCCCAAATTTTCGTGCCGTCACCTCCCAATGAGTCATCGGAAAGCTAACTGCGACAATAGATTCTCGACTGTTCCAGTTCGAGGCGCTTTAGAAAGCACGGAATTTTTGAATTTCGGTAGTCGATATCCGCAGGAATCGATTAGCTCACAGAGCTCTCCGATATAATCCCTCTTGAGGCATGAAAATATGATGGGATCTTGATTGGGAGGGTTATCCTGTAGGGCCCATGATATTTGCCCCCAAATCCCTTGATTGCACGTAGATTATGAACGACACTTAAAGATTCCGAAGCTAGATCCGACAAAGGCTGATTCAGCAGGTACCAATTGCGGCTCTGTCCCGACCCTCACAACGAACAGTTTAGAAACTTGAAAGTCATAAGTGGATCTACTAAAAATACCTGTAAGATCCGCCCTAGGAAAAACGTTTTACTCACAGAATCATCACGAGTGTCAAAGATGTCACTGTGACGTTTTCGACATCACCAGTGACGTCATAATATTGCCAAATATCGTGACCTCATAAGTCATGAAAAGATCACAATGATGTCATCGTGAGAAAAACATTTTCCTTGGGGCTGCATGAAATCTTGGATTTTTCAGACATGTGGGCGCCAGCTTCACACCCTCCTGTTGTGTTACAGGTCAGAGCCACGGGAATCAAGAACGCCGTCGACGACGCGAAGAAATTAGCCAATCAAGAAAGACTTGAGGCCATCTTTCCCGAGCTAAAAGCGAGCGTGCTGTGGCGACAACGGGCCTGGAGTCCAATGGCGCCCCTACATCCAGCCTCCCGCCACATCGAGCAATTATACTGCTTACTTAATTTAAAAGAGTTTTATTACTTTTTTTTACGAGGTAGCCCTCGTAAAAAAAAAAATAATATCACTTCTATTAAGTAAGTAGTTAATAAGATTTTCATAATTTTCTTATTAAAGACGTATTTTTCATTAAAATTTTATAACCGCTTTTATGATTTCAGTAAAACTACATAGACGTTTTATTACTTATTATTAAATTTTAATACTGGAAGTTATAAAATACCGCGAAACATATTGGTTTTTTACAAGAAATTTTAAGTCTTATTATGTTTTATAATTTGTTATAAAAGAGTTACGTTGTTTTTTAGAAATATTATAAGAATGGTCTTTATAAAGGCTAGTAACAAGGTTGGTTTTGCGACCTGTTCCATTACATATCAAACAAACTCATGAATGGTTATAAGATATTCAACACTTTTCATAAGATTTCATAAAGATTGTTTTATAACAGAAGTGACTGTCAGTCAAAATTTGATCGGGCACTGGGTCATATACTCAAAGCATGTCAAATTATTAGGCTCATATAAAACTTTATGAAAGCTTAATACTTGTCCTTGAAAGTAGTGTTTATGTACTTATAAAATGTTATTAAGCATCAGGCCTCCTCTATGTTGCTATGTTCAAAATGATTCAGTTGTTATATAAATTTCATAAAATTACTTGATGTTGGTCTTATAAGACATAAGTCCAAAATAAAGAAAATAATTCTTGCTCTCTGCAACCACTATGTATTCAATATAAAGGGGGGAGCACTGATTTTATACTTCTTTATTTAAAAATTTCATAAATACTTAATATGATTTTATAAAAGCCACTTTACGAGGGCAGACACTGAATACGTAGAATTATAAAAATAAAACAGATCAGAAAAGGAGTAGTGAGCAATCGCCTCCCATATCTGAACACTAACGCGTCAATACCCTTTTTCCCGTTCCTGCATATCTCCCCTCTTCAACACATATTGAAATAAGCCGGAAGTCCGCTGTTGACAGTGACAGTTATACCAACACTTGAAAGAATAATATTCAAAGGAAACTAATAGCATATATAAAGTACTTGTCACATAGATAAGAACAACTCGCCTACTCCTTGAAAATTAAAGAAAATTCGCTTTTCAAACGGATATACAAACCCTTCATAGAATCCAAAGGAAATATTTATGGCCTTTCATGTTTGCGATTTGCGTTTCTGATCCGAACCAGTGTTGTCGGCCGGCCCGGCATCTGAAAGCAGACGACTGACGGAACTGGACGATTATAACACCTCTCTTCCTGATTTTTGATGACCGGGAGTTTTCCGAGTCCAAATGCTGAGTCCGAAAATAGGTGCCTTTCTTGATAAGTTTTCTGATCCTGTCGGCAAAGGGCCGGAAAAGTGGGATCGGGCCGCCCGAGACAAAGGTAAGACCGCCGAAACATAACCTTAGAGTAAATTTATTTAAGAAGAAGCAGTCCATTCCGTTCCGACCTCTCCGATTTGGACGAAATTGAATAGACATGAATAGAAGAAAAGCCGAAGGATTTAGCCCAGCAGTAAGGAACCATACTCGATGTCGTCACGCGGACATCGGGTCATCCTGGTGTTGTCATCGCGGACCCCTGTGTGGTGTGGTGTGGGGCTGGGCGCTGCGCGCTGCAGTATCTCTGACGCGAAGATGGGGTGGGAGGGGGAAGGGAAGGAGGGGTCTGCGGGATCGCCGAAGTCAGCACGGGAGCAGAGGCCGGCACGCCGTTGCGGGTAGGCAGCCCTCCCAGCACGTACGTGTAGGTGGCGGCTTTGCCTCCTGCCACAACCCTGTGCCAGCGGTAGCGGCAGAGCGTGCACTCTAACTAACCATGGACAATATTGTGGCTTCCTAGCTAGAAACTTGTTACCGACCCTTGGACTTCTGTTAGCATGACTAACTGCACACAAAATTGTCCATGCGTCAAGTACAAATTTTAAAGTTCAAAATCAGAACAAAGTAAATTAGGTGGACAATTTTTGTGACTAGTGTACAGAAAAAGTCCTCCCTCTCGACATTTATAAATTGATGTGAAGTGTCCGCGACTTGTGAACAATTTTGACCACCTGGATCTGGTGGCTAGATTGAATTAGTTTGCCCATTTTAAAAATTGCGGTTCTTTTTTTCTGGTTCTTTCAAAACTGCACTAAGATTAGCACATGATTAACGCACATGTGCATAAAAAACATATTGATAGCGTATCATGCAGAAGAACATACGAAGACCCTCCAAGATGACCAGCGTGGTTTGGAAAATTGTTACTGGACAAGGGTAAATGGTTTTACTATTCCTATGGACAAATATCCAACGATATTTGGACTTTGCACTGGAATAGAGGCCGGCACAAATTGCAACTAGCTAGTAACAGCACTGACTTGTTGGCTGATTCTGTGGACAAAAAAGTCCCATGGTCATTTAGAGTGTGGCGCTGCGCCACTCCGGCCGGGCAGGTCTATGCGGGTGAGACAACCACCCAACACCCTGTAGAAGTGACTTTTGCGCAGGAGGACGTCATCAGGGACCTCCAGGGTCCGTGAAGTATAAGGTTCCCTACGGTAGGTAGCCTCCCCTCACCCATCCTCTAGGCAAAAGATGGCGCTGCTGGATGTATGTAATCTGTCCCACCTATATTCCTTCCCACCTCGGTTTTTAGCTTAAGAAAACGTTTTTTTAAAAAACGTATTTTTATTGTATATTTCTTCCCACCTGTAATCCTTCCCACCACCCTTTTTTAACTAAAAAAAAAAACAGTTTTTAAAAAAAAAAAACCTTTTTAATTGTATATTTTGTCCCACACCTGTAATCCTTCCCACCACCCTTTTAAATTTAAAAAAAAAAAAAAAAAAAAACTTTTTTGAAAAATGACTAAAATGGAGGTTTTTGTTATTAATATGAAGCCCGGCAAAGGCGTCGTGACGATTCTTCTATCACAGCCATCAGCCTGGTGATAGCTGTGACCAAAAGTAGAGGAGTGGGCCGAGAGGTGGTGCGTAAAGTCGTGGTCATATTGCCGGACGAGTGTCTTCCCCTGTCTTCTAGACAACATATGCGCACTCTTGCGTCCATGTAGCCCCCTATATGCAGGCGTGCATCGACGGATTTTGCCTAACTTTTCTGGCAGCACTGCACTCTAAATGACTAAGGACATTTTTGTAACTAGCTCTGAACGTTTCCACGTCACTAACCTCGATACAATTTTGACCTCTTATTTGTCTGCCGTTAGTTACGTTTTATCTAAAATTGCAACTGTTCTGACACACAATATTGTATTTTATTTAAGTGACGATGCAAAAACTGTTCCAGAGCTAGTTACAAAAATGATCCCATAGTCATTTAGGAGTGTGACAATCAATGTCCCAAGTACCCGTGGGAGTTGGCGGTTTGTGTGTCGATAGGTGGAGAAGCTCAAGTCCACGACACTTATCGCTGACATTGCCGGCCCACCCGCCAATGCACGGCCCACTCCTCTTCTTTTGGTCACAGCTTTCACCAGGCTGATGGCTGTGATAGAAGAGTCGTCACGACGTTTTTTTTCAGTTTTTTTCGTTGTTTTTTTTTTTTAGTTTTTTTGAATTTAAAAAGGGTGGTGGGAAGGATTACAGGTAGGAAGAAATATACCATTAAAAGAGGTTTTTTAAAAAAACGTTTTTTTTATGAGTTAAAAAAGGGTGGTGGGAAGGATTACAGGTAGAAAGAAATATACAATTAAAATACGTTTTTTTAAAAAACGTTTTCTTGAGTTAAAAAACCGAGGTGGGAAGGAATACAGGTGGGACAGATTACGCCAACCGACTGCTTTCTCAAAATCGCGATTTTTTAAACAAAATACACGAAATAACGAATCTTCTTTGCCTCATAACTTCTAAACGGTTTGAGCTAGAAATCTGCGACCAAGTTCATTAAATTTAGCGCATCATATCCCACCAAAAACCATGATAAAATGGTCCAGCAAAAGTTTTGTCACTGTTTTCCCCCAAATTTTCTTTTTTGGGGTACTTTTTGAGGTATTTTTGGCAGTGTCATCAAACTAAGGGCCGTAGAGCGATTCCGAGGCCACCACCGTGTTCCTTGGACATGTTTTACGTCAGAAGCTCGAGTGGCGTCCACTTCGGACGAAAACGCTAGCCACAGGACAAATAGACCAAATACACTGGAAAAAACACTAATTTGGCCACAGTCCCAAGAAAAAAAATTTTCGGCCCAATCCTTCGTGGCCTTGTTTTCTATTCATGTGAGGAAGCTTTCCACCAAGTTTCGTCCAAATCGGAGTGGTCGAACGGAATGGACTGCTTTTTTTAAATAAATTTACTCACATCGAGACGGAGGTGAGGGCCTCACTAACACCAGTTTTCCTTCTGCTCAACTTCTTCTGCAACGCAGAGGTTCATTTTTCTCGTAGGAAACCCGAATGACTTCACTTTAAGAGCTAGAGAACTGCATGTCAACATACCTTATTTCCAAGAGGCTGCAGCCCTCAAAGTAAAATGCAAGGATTTAATGACGGGTCAGTTGTTAACCAAATGAACTAGACATTGTAGATTCCCCAGCTTGACCTCATTTTCCCAAATAAACCCACACCGGTTTTGACTGTTCCTCAATGTCCCACACCTTGACTAGTCCATCACTAGAGCCATACACTAAATCCTTATGCATTTTATTGTGCATAAACATGCAGGATTTTAAGCAACCATAAGAGTATGCACAATGTCATGCATAACTATGTACAATTTGTGCATAGTTATGCACAATTTGTACATAATTATGCACAAAATTTGTGCCTAATTATGGCTGCTTAAAATTCTGCATGTTTATGCACAACAAAATGCATAAGGGTTTAGTGTGCAGTCAAGAGGAGGCCAGGGCAGGAGGAACTCAACTTAGCTGAAAAATTAAAACTGCATGAATTTGATAATAAGTAATGAGTTGAAAAAATAAATTCTAATTTTAAACTCTAACAGGCGTGCACCTGACACCAGGTCCGCCCCGCAGGTGTCCTGTTGACGTCCGTCCTGCTTGTTGAACGGCCTTCCCTGGCCGCCCACCTAGGAGGAGGCTAGCAGGCGTCACAGTCATCTTTATCAGCAGCAAATGCCTCTCGAGCGAGTGCCCGATCGCGGTGGTGGCGCAGGGCGGGGCGGGGTGGGGCGGGGCGGGGCGGGGTGGCGCGACTGGGCGCGATCCGCTGGGTGCTCACGGCTATAAAGGACAGCTGCGCCGCTGCACCGCAAAACCGTCCCGTTCCGTCCCGTACCAACACGACTTGCAGCCATGTTCGCCCCGACAGTGACAGCCCTGGTCCTCGCCACCCTCCTCGTGGCCTCCGCCCAGGTAACGTGTACGACCACGTCTACGCCGACAGGGAGATCACACGTGCCTGTCGGTGGCATCCCAGTCAACAGAATTCTATCAAAATGACATCATTTGACGGTCATTGTCAAAATTTAGTCATTTTGGTGGCCACCTTTGACATCATTTTGATGTCAAATGATGTCATTTGATGTCAAAATGACATCAAAGGTGGCCACCAAAATGACTAAATTTTGACAATGACCGTCAAATGATGTCAATTTGACGAAATTCTGTTGCTTGGGATCAACCGGCGCCCCCACAGATAGCTTCTTCCGATCCGACTACAGAGGACACTTATTCGCACACTGTGAAATCCTTGCAAACTAAATTTTTTGCAACGTTGTGAACAATTTCCGCTATTGGTATTACTGCAAAGAATTTGTACGCATCGCAAAGCATTTCTTTGCAAGCTGATGGTAGCTCGTGTAAACTAATTCTTTGCTGGGTGAACAAAAAAGTTCGTGAGCTTGCGAAGAATTAGTTCGTAATGCAATGCTTGAAAATTCTTTGCAAGCTGCATAGAATAAATCATGCAAATCATGCACTGCGAACCTGTTCTTCGCAAGAATTTTGCAGTGCGGCTGACGGGAGGGGCGGTGTGATGTGGGGTGCCTACATACAGGGGTTTTCACCTCATATTGCCTACTTTCCAGGCGCCCCACCCCCACTCTGGAATACCGCACCTGCGCGAGTTGGGGCGAGTTAGGCGCGAGTAATGTTGCGAGAGTTGTCGCGAGTTGCGTAGTGTATGGCGAGTTGGGCGCGAGTAGGCACGAGTACTATTGCTAGTGTACAATGAATTTTGAAGTACTGGGGCCTTCGCTCTGCCCAGCCCCAGGTAGAACTCGAAAGTCAAGATAATGCCAAAGTGACGTCACAGTGATAATTTTTGTCACGAGACAGTGCTCTCTGTAGGACAGATTGATGTCATTTTGACATATTTGTTCTACCTGGGGACCCGCGCAAGTCCCGCCGGGTCGCGGGGCGCGCGCGCGCCTCTGGGGAGGTCCTTCCCGTCGTTGTCGAGTTACAACCCGAGGATCCATGCAGCATGGCCGCGGAAAACGAAGAGCGCTCGGCGAAACTGGCAAGAGATTAAATCATGCTATCAGTTTTATCGGAAGGTTCGAGTAAGTTGTCTGATATCGCCGAGGATCGCAAAGCTCTGTGACGACTCAGCCCAAAGGAGTTGGCTTTGACGCCCAAAAGTGGTCTGTCAGTCACCTTTTTGTGTCAAGTTGACCATTTTGACAAAGGTAATGCCCCAGGTAGCAAAAAGCAGTAACACTGCATCCTGACTGCTATACAGCCCGAGACAGGGTGGCCCACAGACCCCTTCCTTTTCGGCGAGTAGGCAACCCATTATACTTCAGCTGAGCGAGGGCAAGAGGAGAGGAGGGGAGCAGCCCCTCTTGTTCCGCTCCTCACTTCTTGCCCTCGTTTAGCTGAAGTACAGTGGGTTGCCTACTCACCACACAGGAAGGGGTCTGTGGGCCACCCTGTATGTCTCATTAAAAATGCGCATAAAGCGCATGAATCTTCGTTGAAATACCCATACGTTTGCGCCCACTAGTGTCCATTCGTGAAAAATGATTTCCTGCGAGAGCTCTATCCACCCTATGTTTTTGTACAAAATGAAGAGGGACACCCTGTATTATGCAGTCAGGATGTAGTTCTGCTACCTGGGTGATGACTTCCATGACCTCCTCGGGAGGAGACATGTCATGCCATGAAGGCGTCAGACGCGAGTCCAAGCGATCCAGGGAGTGAATCACTACCACTAGTGAGCTAGAGTCTAGTCTAGCTTTTATCTTGTCTAGAGCTTTTTGTAATAAATCGCCGTTTTAGTGTGAGTAACGCCGAGGTCTCTGGGTTTCTTTTTCCTGCTAGGTAAGTCGCAATGAACGGAGAACTCGTAGGTTCTTGACCCTTGGTCGAAACGCAGCTGTTTAAGGCGTTGATCCAAATTATCCGTGTAATCAATAGTGGAGATTGCGCTTTGCAATGAGATAAAGTAGCGTGATAAACAACAAATTAGTAGAGATCCTTTCCTTGGGGGGGGGGGGGGAATTCTCTGTTAAAATAGAGGTCCGTTTTCGATAAGTTTGCGTCTTGACCTGATTCTAACGTCTGTTTCCTCCTCAGGCATACCCCGGTCGCGACCCTCTTGAAGAGGCACTGTCCATCCGCTATGGAAACAGCAACCTGCGCGCCAACCCCACCGTCTGCCTCATCGGCAAAGTCTTCGAGGTAAGAGATAATAAAGTTCTGGACTCCGTGGTGCCCTGGGAAGGTAAAAATGAAAATAGTAAGAGACCTCGCCAGATCAGGGGCGTATCAAGGTCCTGTAGCCCCGGGGGGGGGGGGGGGGAGGGGGGGGGGGCTCGTTCATATACTACACTCCTAATGGCGCCTCCACAGGCGGAGCCGGAGCTAGTGAAAGCGCCTGCGACACATTGGATAGGCCAACCCGCCAAGCACGCGTGTGAAGGTGGCGGCCTACCCGGAGAGCCCAAGCTCAGGAATTAAATTCCAGATGCCCAAATTTTCGTGCTGTCACCTCCCAATGAGTTCATTGTGGGAGCACCTTTAGAAAGGGGGAGGGGTACAAATAGCATGGGCCCTCATTAGTTTCAGGACCTTACACTGTTAAACCAAATAGTCGTGTGACGATAAATATTGCTACGCGAATATTTCGTCACAAGAGCTGTGATGAAACAGTCTCACATGACATACATTTCGTCACTTGCCATGAATCTTTCGTCACATGACATGAATCTTTCGTCACACTGTCATAAACCATTCGTCATGTGACGAACCTTTCAAAAGTAAAATTTAGCACTAACTTTGTCGTACTGTGACGACTTAAAATTTTACAGTGTAATCGGATCTCATAGATCATCATAATATTTGTACCCCTGGAGGGTCATCGGAGAGCTACCTAAGATAATAGATTCTCGACTGTTCTAGTTCGAGGCGCCTTAGAAAGCATACGGAACTTTGAACTCGAGTAGTCGATAATCGCATGAATCGATTAGCTCTGGGAGCTCTCCGATATGACCCCTTGGCCATGAATATGATGGGATCTTGATTTGGAGAGAGTGCTCTAGAGGGCCCATGATATTTGGACCCCCCACCCCCCACCCCACTCCTTAGGGTACGTAGATTATGAACGACCCCTTAAGATTCCGAACTAGATCCGACAAGGCTGAATCGGCAAGGCCAATTGCGGCTCTGTCCGACCCTCCAACGAACAGTTTAGAGCTTGAAAGTCATAGTGGGTCTACTAAAATACCTGTGGATCCGCTGCATGAAATCTTGGATTTTTTCAGACATATGGGCGGCAGCTTCACACCCTCCTGTTGTGTTACAGGTCAAGAACGCCATCGACGAGGCGAAGAAAGACCTTCCTCTCATTCTGAACGTCCTCCCCGAGCTGAACAAGAACCTCGCCAAGTGCAAGGAGAACACCGACGACCCAGACTTCGACTGGTGGGACTGCGAGCTGCAGGCCGTCCGCGACACCTGGGAGGGCACCGAGAAGGACCGTGATACGTTGAAGAAGGGAGCGATTAAGATCCTCAAGGCCATCCAGGACATCCTGACGTGCTTCAAGGACGACAACAAGGCCTAGTCCAATGGCGCCCCGCATCCAGATCCTCCCCCGCCACTTCGGGCAGTAGACCAGGCCACCAGGCCAGGGTAGCAGACGCTGAATACGAACAATTATAAAAATAAAACAGATCAGAAAGGGAGTAGTGAGCAACTGCCTCCCATATCTGAACACTAACGCGTCAATTCCCTTTTCCCGTTCCTGCCATCTCTCCTCTCTTCAACATTTATTGAAATAAGCCGGGAAGTCCGCTGTGACAGTGACAGTTATACCAGCACTTGAAAAGAATAATATTCAAAGAAACTAATAGCATGTATAAAGTACTTTCCACATGAATAGAACAACTCGCCTACTCATGAAAGGAGAAAATTCCATTTCAAACGGGCATACAAACCCTTCATAGAATCAAAAGAAATATTTTATAGCCTTTTATGTTGCGTTTGCGTTTCTGATCCGAACCAGTGTTGTCGGCCGGCCCGGCGCTGAAAGCAGACGACTGACGGGACTGGACGGTGTGTGCGAAACACCTGGAAAACACCACTCTTCCTGATTTTTGATGACCGGGAGTTTTCGAGTCCAAATGTAGTCGAAAATGGGTGCCTTTCTTGACAGTTTTTCTGATCCTGTCGATGAAGACCGGAAAAGTGGGATCGGGCCGCGAGGCAAAGGTAAGACCGCCAGAAACATAACCTTAATCGAGACGGAGGTGCGGGCCTCATTAACACTAGTTTTCTTTCTGCTCAACTTCTTCTGTACCGCAAAGCTTCATTTTTCTCGTAGGAAACCCGGATGACTTCACTTTAAGAGCTAGAGAACTGCATGTCAACATACCTGATTTTCAAGAGGCTGCAGCCTTCAAAGTAAAATGCAATGATTTAGTGACGGGTCAGTTGTGAACCAAATGAATTAAAGTTGTGCATGTAGATCATAGTTTAAACCCAGTTTATTTCTGTTCTTTAGAGTTCCGTGAATGTGTTGACAATAATTTTGCACTTTCATCTAATTGTTGATTTGAACAAAAAGGTTGAAGAAGTGTGTTACATACTGGAAAAATAATATGGAGTACAGAGAGCAAATGATTGCGGAGTATCTTTTAGTAAGACAAGAGTACAGAAAGACCGGTAGGAATAGGTTATATCGTGCCCTTAAAGGACAAGCGTATGTAACAGAAAGTGAAAGAGAAGGGTATCGATATGAAAGCAGTAGAAATATGCAAATTTGTTAAATAAAATTTATAGGAAGTTTGACATACATATTTTTATTTTAATCTATGGTCTTCACAGAAGAACCAGCCTTCTTCTTTTAGTTCTCTTAATAACCTTAGTATGCCCAGACAATTTTTTTCAGTTTGTCTTTTGAATCAGTCGATAATGACAAGCAAAGATCATCCATGGCAGTAGCCACAGTATCCATAACAGAGGAACTGGCACCATTTGATGACTTAACATCTTCAGTTGCAGATTCCTCTTTTTTACAGGAAGCAGAAGAGGGCGCTTTGAAAACCTGTTTTGAAACTGAACACAATGGTACTTTTAGAAAAGTTCACTGCACTTGCCTAGCAATTGCCCTAAAAATAGCCACATATTTTACCTGCTACATTATCACATAGATCCCATACACCAAAGTTACGGCTCTTTTTGTCTCCTCCAGCAGCTAATGTAAAGGGAGCATCTGGACTTGAACCTAGACATTGTAGATTCCCCAGCTTGACCTCATTTTCCCAAACCCACACCGGCTTTGACTGTTCCTCAATGTCCCACACCTTGACTAGTCCATCACTAGAGCCAGTGAAGAGGAGGCCAGGGCAGGAGGAACTCAAACTTAAACCTGCACAAATCATTTTAACATTTTAACATTTTAACATTTTTAACAAAAATAAATCAGAAAAATAAATTAATTTTTTCAAATTAAAATCAAAGCAAATACCTGTCACTTCTTTTGTGTGTGCTGAAAGCTCCCAGACTTGTTTGTCATTTCGACAATCAATGTAGTGCACAGTGCCTTTATCTGTACTAGCCTAGAAAAGAATATAGGCATATTGAAACACTGAATTGAGGATTGTGGTAAGCTACCACAATCCTCAATTTACATGGCATGGGGGAAAATATCCTAAAAAGAGTTACCAAAAAGCAGAATGGATTGTAGTGGTTCCATATCACCCGTTCGACTTCACCAGGTACAGACCAAGCCTTGTAAGAATCTTTGCTTCTGCAGTCAAATACACGGACAGCCCTAAAACAAAATGTAGAACTGATTGAAGATTACCTCTTTTTAAGGTATATAATAAATAGATTGGCTGCATAAGGAAAACATACATATCACAACTCCCAGTTAAGAGTGTTTGTCCTTCAAAGGGTGCCACTTGATAGTCTGAACCTTCTCATGAAGGCATCAAGTGTAGTATTCACAGAACCCTGTTTCAAGGTCCCAAAGAATAACAGTCTGATCTACCGAACCACTGCCAAGAACATGACTGAAACAAGCAACAGCATAAATGTTGATTCAAAAGTAAGTAAAACCCTACCCATAATAACCACTTACTTAAAATTAGTATTCCAAGAGAGATCAAGTACTGCATCTTTGTGTCCAATGTGTTCACGCTTCTTTTTTCCTTTCTTCTTCTTCTTTTTAAAGTGCACAGCTACTGGGTCACTACTTTCAACATCAGTAGATCCAAGTACGTTAGGCAGGTTCCAAACAATCAACAATATCTAAATCCATTACATGTATAACCGATGTCATTCCACCAACAGCACAAAGATTAGCTAAAAATTAAAACTGCATTAATTTGATAATAAGTAATAGGTTGAAAAAAATAAATTCCATTCTGTAATTGAAAGAAGCATTACAGTCAGTTGGAGACGATGGGTCATAATTCAACCATTCTAAACATAAAGGTATATCAGGCAGTAATATATCATGATGAACATACAAAGAGCCTTCTTCTTCATTTTGGACTGCAAATAAATTTCAGAAGATGCATATATAGAGAGCTAGATGAAATTGACAGGAATCAATATGATGAATTTGTATGGATAATCAAAGGTACATTACCATAAACTTCTAGAGTTGCTTGATCGCCAATCACATGCCCTACAAGTACTAGGTTGTCATTGGGTTTGATTATGTCATCGCCCTGCTCCACTATCATTGTCGGAATCATCAGGCAAGGTTATATATGGGTCATCTTTATTACTTGAATAGACTGTCAGACCCGCTATACCCCCAACAACATCAGGTTTGTCTGTAAAATTTTCAATGCAATGTGGGATGGGAAAAAGAATACAAAGACAGTTGTAATGGAAGACTTAAAATGTGACATCACTTACCGCTCTCCTCATCATAATCATCAAAGTCATACTTCTTTTCCATGTCTTCACTTTGTTCCGTGGACTTATCTTTTTTGGGAGAAACTGAAGTACTAGGTTTTTCCGTAGTTTCATCTTCATCATCGCTGTTGGGTTCGTCTGAATCACTGTCATCAGTAGGTAGATCGCTGGAAGATGAAAGAGAGTAATGACACAAGATTGTTGGTCGTCAGAAAACTAAAGAGAAAAGTGGATATCTCACGCTTCTGATTCTTTCAATAAAGCTGCCAGCTCCTCTTCAGAGAGTTTAACCTGAGTAAAAAAGTAACACAAATTTAGGTGCACGTCAGACACTTCATCTAGCAGCATAACTAGCGTGGAAATTGAATCGTGGAATGATATAAAGATGAGAGAATGTGGAGTAGGAAGAGTGCAGATGCAATATAATAGAAATAATGATCATCCTTGTAGCCCCAACAAGCGTTCTCAGCCACCTCACCTTGTCCGGCTCCAGCTTTGGCAACACCTCTCTTGACCCAAGTAAGACATGGGATGAAGTTTAATCTGTTATCCTGACCCGGTTCCTCCATAGTTCTTGCCTGTCTGCCCACGAGAATGATTAGAGAGAGAAACACATCACACAGGGCTGGCTGAACTTACATATATACACACATGCACGTGAACAAGAGGTTGGGTCAGGTTAGGAGGTGCAGAAGAGGAGGAGAGGGAAGGGGAGGGTGGCGAGAGGAGGGGATGGGAGGGGAGAAGGGAGGACCAGGAGACGAGAAGAGGAAGTACTAGTAGGAGGAGAGGGCACTAATGCGATGCGTTTTACATCTTTTGTCTATCTCGCACCTACGGAATTCTGAAGAAAACGAATACAGACAGAGATACCGACGATACCGTTCCCTTCCCTGAGGATTATACGTACTGACGAATTTGCCATAGGGTGCTGAAACGCCCCGGGATTGTAAATAAGCCCCCCCCTCCCCCCTCCCCCCCCCCCCCACACACACACATCCGCTGCTCCATCTTTTACTTGCGTTTACTCCGGCGGGCCGTTTGCCGAAGCAGTTATTGCAACTTGTCATCGGGCCGGCAGCCAAGGTATATATTGTATTTTAGAATGCCTGATAACATGAAGTGGTCACAATTTATATTTTATTTCTGTGTCTGGTTGCCTACCAGCTGACTTCCCCGATTGGACAAATATATCCTCATCCACAAACTCACGTGTCAAAATTGCCATCGTTAACTACCATGTAAACTTGTTGACAGCACCTACATGGAAGTCGACGGACTTCTCCCTGTCCAGACACATTGTGTACAATATCTTCCCCAACGACGACCCAGTCGATGCACGCGCCGTCCTGCGAGATGTGCTTCGGCAAACTGAAATCGCTTCTGCCCGCCTGGCAACTTGGAGGCTGTCAAAATGTGGGGAAAACAGGTGTGTTTTCTGTAACGAGATGAGCTGAACTGGTCTGATCCAAGTCAAGAAGGCACCTTTTGTAGCTTTGCTACCAGTAATGAAGGTTAATCTTGTCACTTGTTTTCATAAATAGAAATGTGTTTGATTCTTTTTGTCAGTTGTGACGGGCAAATGCCTTATCGCGAGTCGATGCTGCCGCATATCCTGACAGCTGCAGCTGGCAGAAGTCAGGAATACAGGTCCAATGCTCCCACAGTCTCTAGGGGATGACAAAATGCTGAACAGCTGAGAAGTGTCCTTGAGGAGAAGCTCCTACAGAGAAAGTCTTACTGACACGGCTAGCTCTCTATTTTCTGGGTGACAAGGGAAGAATTTAGTAAGAGTGAGTTTCCTTTGGTTCTTTCAGAACTACTTGTTTGAAAAAGCTTTATTCATTCCTGTAATATGCTCTGATGTGGATCTATTCTCCCTACTCACAATATTACAAAAATGAAGTAGTAAATAATTTTTAAAAAATTGTTCCTAGGTTCTCAAGAAAGACAAATTTAAGTGATCTAAATATTGGACCATATTTGAAGTGACTTCAAGAAAAGTTTTTCAAATGAAGAGAGAAAAAAACGAGAATTTCTGGAACAAAATGATAGAAATCTACAAGGTGTGTGAAAAATGATTTTGTCTTATCTGTATCAATGTGTGAAAATGTTTTTTCTGTGTATCTGTGTAGATTTATTGGTGTCCGTGATTTGTTTATTTCTTTTAATGTACCAAATAAGGGCCTCCTCAATGTAATTTTATTAAAGGCTACTGCAGTCAAGAAGGCTATACTGTTCTCCTGATGGAGAATGGTCAGCAAGAGTTCTACAAGCTGTTGCTCCACGTCTGGAAGAGACTTCTCTTGTCAGCCATGTTGGCATTGCACACTTGCAAATTCTTGAATCAATGCCAAGGTGTATGATTAAATTTAATATTCCTTGAACTAGAGAATAATATTTTTATTGCTCAAAACGAAACATAGTGCTGATAATTTAATTTGTATGTATGCACTTGCTCTTTCAGGACTAAAGAAGAAACTCAAGCTTGGAAGGAACAAATAATGATTTCTCATGGAATGACTTTGGGCCCTTTAATTGGAGATGATGAAGGAATGCGGCTTTAACTTACAGAATAATGACCCTCGAGACACTACAAGGCCATTTTTGGCTTAAAGAATTACCCAATGCTTCAAGTACTGGACACCTGGTTTCTATGAGGGTAATTAATTTCTCCACTTCCCAGCACAATAATTATTTTTGAAAAGTCTCATACCTGTTCCACTATCTTAATTAATGTTCTAAACTGCAGGCCTAATTTACCAAGACATCTTTTTGCTCCCTCTGGATTGTACAACAAAGAGAGAACATTACATAAACTTACTCTGAGCGTGGATTTACCTAGGTCAAGAGACGAATTTGTAAGTCAACAGTGCAAGAGTCTTGATGTCCAGTTTCTCCTTTATTTCCTGTCTTTCATAAGTTTCTCATTTTTCTTGTTTTTGGTTCCAAGTTTGATAAAACAGGCACTATCAGTTGGAATTGGTGCTGCAACGACCTGCCTCAGCTGGCTGACTGAGCTCCTTGAGCGCTTCTCCCTGCCAGCTTTAAGACTTGTAAAAAGCTGTTTAAATCGCACTCACCTCCACTAGCGAGGAGGAACATGCCATTTGCTTCAAACAATTGCGTGCTGTTAGGAAGGTCCTGGGCCCTAAAGTGACTGTGCTCTGTGTCCAGATGCGGATAGGTGAGCATCCCAGTGTGCTTCATGGTCAAATACCTCTCAAAACATATTGAGATGACAGTGTGATTGTTTTCTAAGGTAATAAAATAAGAGTTCCACAGTAAAGCTTGGTTGTGGCTTACCCATGCTTATCTAGAATTGAGAGTAATAACTGGCATGTTAGGTCTCTCTTTGTTTTGTTCTCCTGTACCTGGACCAAATCTCTGTACTGTTGTCTGTGATTTACTGATTTTCATTAAATAATTGTTGTTACTCAGAATTTTAATTTTCGCGCTCTTTGTTATTAAAAGTGCCTTATTAAAAACTTTGTCTACATAAAAATACTTTTAGAAGTGCTTAATAAACCCTTTATAAAAAAAATACTTGACCATCAATATTATCGTTTCTTATAAAACTTG